>PVKP010015890.1:0-49433 GCA_004027715.1 Plecturocebus donacophilus | reverse complement strand
TATACATATATATGTATATGCATGCTCATATACACATATATGTATATGCGTGCTCATATACACATATATGTATATGCGTGCTCATATGCACATATATGTATATGTGTGCTCATATGCACATATATGTATATGCGTACTTATGCATGTGCATATGTGTATGTGCGCTTATGCATGTACATGTGTATGCACACTTATGCATGTACATATGTGTATATGTGTGCTTATGCATGTACATATGTATATAGTGTGCTTATGCATGTACATATGTGTACATGTGCTGATGCATGTACATATATGTATATGTGCTGATACATATACATATGTATATGTGTGCTTATACACACACACACACACACACACACACACACACACACACACACACATACATACATATGGGGCAAGAAGGAGGGGAAAGAGAAAAGACCAGACAGAGAGACAGGGAGGGGTGTGTGTGTGTGTGTGTAGAGAGAGAGAAGAAGAGAATGAAACAGATTAGAGATAGAAATAAGGATAGGTAGATGGATAGATAAGTAGACACAGGGAGTTGTGTGTGTGTGTACATATATAGAGAGAAAGACAGGGAGAGGAGAAGAGAAAGAGAGGTTGAGAGAGACAGAGGCGTTTGTAACAGACATCTGAGAAAGGTCACTCAGTACTAAATTAGTCAAAATTGACTGCTTGGAGGAGTGGAAATAGAATTAGAAAAAAAAAAGCAGGACTTTTTAAACATAAAGTTCAGATTCCAATTTGATGTTTACATATAGAGTCAGATACAAACAGAGATCGAGATAGACACTTGGGAGGGCAAGGGCAAGCGTGAGAGGGTCACGGAACTCCCCTTTTGTTTCTACACAAAGTTTAAAATGTAATGGAAACATAAATCCAGCTATTGAGTGGAGGATGGAGGGCCAGATACCCGTTCTCAGGTCTGCCCAATTTTTCTGTTTTCTTTATTGCTCATTTTAGGACTTCTAATGGAAAGCATTTAAAAACTGCTTTTAAAACTAGCATTTAAACTTTCTTCTATTACATTGTTTAAAATCCCTCTTCTGCTATCGAAACATTTCCTGATCTTTTTTTTTTTTAAAAACTCATTTTCATTTCGTACCTCTACCCCTAGTTCCTGAAGTACTTCTTTAAATGTGTCTATCCTCGGCATTTTGAGGCAGCATCTATGGTTATACTGACCTCTTGAGTTTTTATTTAATTTTAAATTTATTTGGTCTGTTCTTATCAGCAGATTTTAAGGTTCTCTTTCTTCCCTGCCCCCAACCCAACACTTTGCAGGGTGCCTTACCCACTGATATGTACAGAGATTGGAAGTAGATTATGGCTTGATCCACCACTGTGCACTAGATCTCTAACTTGGTGTTCAGCCTGTTTGAGTACAGAAAGTAGTTTATTTCCAAACGCTTAAGTGCTGTAAAATATAAACTCCTGGTAACCCTGCAGGATTTCACTTTCCATACTACATTTTACTTTAGTCATAGCAGTGGAGTTGGCTAATCCAATTGTTTAATGCCATGACACCTTGTAACACCTCTTGCCCAGTTCTTTTTTGGGGGGAGAGGGGTAGTTGTCAGGCTTATGAGAACCCTCAACAGTATCTACTGTAGTCAGGTAACTCAAATTCTTGTATCTGGAGCCTATGAAGAGCTCTGGTAATTATCGCTTACCTCTGAAAAGTAAATGACCCAAAACAGAGAATTCTAATTTTTGAAATAAAAATTTTGCATTTCAGTGGAAATGTACTCCTAGCTGATAGTTCAACTAGGATTCCATGTAGCTCAAAATGTTTCCTATTTGGGAATTTGAAAGAGATTAAATATAATAGCTATTTAAAATTTGGAAACAGAAACTGAAAAAAAAAAGTGTGTGTGTGTTTCAAATGATAAATCATGTTCATGCCAAGGAGGATAGGTGAACTTCAATCTCAAGGTGAATCAGCTAAGTTACATAGATACTAGAACACAGTGAAAGGTTTACTAACCAGTCCTGAGTCTTATTTGACATTACTGTTAGGCAAAAAAAAGAAGAGTATATTTTGGTACTTGAAAATCCCTATGGTGACTAAATTGTTGATCTGTAGTCATTTTTCAAAAGTCATAAAATCACTTGAAGTGTTAAAAAAAATGCTCAGTTTTTATAGTCTGGAAATCTTTATAGGACTCTAGAAGCTAAAATAAACTGTTATCTTCATTTGAAGTTGTTCCCAATACCTATTCAATAGTGCAAGTGCTCTGCATTTTTATTTCAGTGGTGAAGATAGATGATCCATCCACACATAGTTGTCCCTTCGTATAATGGCCTTTATTTATGAGTGTCTGTGGAGAGAGCTATAGTCATTGGCCAGAGAATGGTATAAAACTACTAGGCCCTTATGATGATAAAATGAACCTTGGCTACATTAAAAGATTAAAATCTTACAGTAAGGGACTTCTATTTCTGGCTATGATGGATTAGTTTGTACAGACCAGCCTTTCCTCATCTAAGAATTATATAGGCTGGATAGAACAAAGAGGAATCTATTTGAATACACTGGAAGCAAAATGCAAAATCAGCAAGGACTAGAGAGTCCAAAATCTCAAAGAAATCCTAAAAAGAAGACAGTAACAGAGAGGGGAGCCTAATGTTCCGTTCTGTTTTTCCCCTTCCGGTGGTTTACTCATTTGTAAATGGTGGCTGAACAGCTTCTAGACCTTTATTCAGTGTCCTAGATCTTGAGAGACAAAACTTGGAGTTGGGCACTGTCATAGTGGGATGATTGGGCTTTTAGCTGGGATTCAGAGAGGATACCTGTTATGAGATTGAAAGTAAGAGAGCCACAGAGCATCTGTGAGTCAGAGCAAATCAGAAAATGTGTCAGCTTTTATAACACTGACACCCCGCTTTCATCAGCTCAATCACAGATTGAGTTAATCTGTTTTATCCCTGGCTTAAAGACTTGTCAAAAACAAAAACAAAGCAAAAGGATAAATCTTTGATAGGGAACAAGATCCTTCAGACTTTCGAAATATCTCTACAAATTTTCACACACGGTAATTATCATTTAGTCAAAAGTTACCATACATACCAAGAGACATTGCAAATGACAAAAACATAAGAATAAAAGCAACAGTAAAAAGAGATTTACAGGACATCCATATTTTGCAGTTACTAAATGCAGACTTTTAAATAAACATGATAAACATGTCTAAGAATACAGATGACAAGATGGGGAATCTATTAAAAAATCAAATGAAGATTATGTAATTGAAAATTACAATAACTGTAATTAAAATGCCACATATGGATGTAATACAAGATTCAACAAATCTATCTTTGCCATTTTTTCTATCTTCTACCACTAAAATATATCTTACAGAATGGGGACTTTGTCTATTTTTCCTTGCTATTTCTGCAACATTGAAAATAATACATAATAAAAAATAGATACTTAACAAATATTTATTGAATGAATGAATTAATGATAGCTTGCCAAGAGACAAAGTGGCATGTCCTTTTAGGCTAGAGTTACAAGCAAGGAGATGGAAAAAACAAGACAGGGCAGAAACATTTGTTGGCACAAGGGCAGCAGAAAATGTAGATAGGAAAGATCTGCAGAATCAAAGACCAAGTCTCCACTCAATGTGTTCTCTTATTTGCCATCTTCTACTTCTCTCAGCTGCTTCCACTTTAATGAGACTTCCAGTTGAATACAAGGAGAAATGTTGGAAGCCACCTGTGGTTATGCACCTGCTGCACAATTATGGGCTGCCCAGCAGAAAGACTGAGTTACTGAGTTGGTTCACACCTCAATAGGAGCCTGATAGAACCAGTAAGTGCTATAATAGGACTTTCCTCATTCTTCTCTGAACCTCTCCTCTTTGGAAGCAGTTGCAGGATAATCCTAAGTCTTAGGCTCCTCCACAGCTTTGCAGTGGTTCATGGGAGGAGGTTTTGCATTAACCATTTTCTTTCCCAAGGATAGGAAAGTAAATGCTTCCCTTAAATACTGTGTGTGAAAATTTGTAGAGATATTTTGAGAGTCTGAGGATTTTGTTCTGTGTCACTACTTAGGCAGCAGGCCGTGAAATTTTGAAATATTTGTGATTTTACAATTAAATGATATTTAAAAGGAGACAGAAAAAAAAAGAAAGTTAAGAAAGTCAGGGGAATTAAGTAGCCCAGGTAGTTTATAGGTGACAGTTATAACTTCAGAATTTTCTATTGCCATCCTTTAAATATCTCCAAATTAACAGAAAGAGGGAAAGAAAAATAGCACTTGAGGTACAATGTGGTTAGACCATAAGGAAACACTGAAAGCTAAAAAATAAAAGGCTAAAGTTAAATGTCTACAAAAGACTTTTCTTAATCTATCCAACACAGACTTTTTCTTTGAGGAATTTCTTCACTGAAGTGCAGAGATTATTCTTAGACTTACCAAGTTAGTCTGCTGTTTGATTTCCTTGGTTTGATTTGATGATCAAACCAAGAAAATCAATCTGTGAGGCCAGGGCAAGCCATCTATTCTAGACATGAGCTATGTCAAAACAAGAAAATACAAAAGGGCATAGATGAATAAGAAATCCAGGTCTTATGGAAGGAGAGAAGTTGGAAGCTCCGGCCAGGAAGCCATTCCTAGAGGAGTCAAGAATTCCAGGAATTAAATAAATGAGGCAGACTCCCTAGGGCAGCTTTGGGTGAAGGTTAACTAGGGCAAAAACTAAGCAAGGGCAGAAGCTCAGGTTACACAGAGGAGTCTAGAACATTCTCCTTAATTTATTAACTCTAATACTCTTTGTGAAGGCCTACGAATGACCTCTGCAAACTCCACTCAAAGAAGCAACCAACTCCTCTACCCTTTATTTTATGGTCCAAAAGTACTATTGGGAAGTTGGATTCTTTCTCATTTCGTCCAATTCCCAACAGCCAATATAGAGCAATTAAGAGAATACTTGTAGGTGTCTGAAAATATTAATGCTTTCCACAGTTTGAGTAATTATTTTTGCTTAGCTTATCTGTGTAAAATTACATAGTTCAAGAATGAATAGTGTTATCTTAATTACAGAAAAGAGAGCTCTCTTCATTGAGATCTGACAAGGAGAGGTGGAGATTAGTGTTAGTAGCTTGACAGATTATAGACGACTGTCAAAACTAGGTAAAAGAACATATACATACAACACACACATACAAATACATAAACAGTAGAACATATCTGATTCTACCAGATTCCATTATCCATTTATTTTATTTTTTAGAAAACAGTGCCTTGCAATCCAATAACATACTAGGAAACTAGGTAAAGTGGCTGTTTTTTGTCACTCAATGTGTCACAGTATAATTTTACCTATCATTATTTCAGCTGAAGGAGGCATTTAGCAGTTCATTAGTGATTAATAGGGCCCTCCATTGCTCAGAGACAATCTTAGATATTTAAGGAAAGCATTTAGTTTAGATTGATGGTTTTTCTATTCTTACCATATCTTTAAAACAAACTAAGAAATATATATTTCAAGTCAATTTGCCACCAAACTGTAAGCAGGAATGACAATAAGACATAGGTCTCTCTCTAAGCAAGCTTCATTTCCCTATCAACAGAGAGCAATGCTTGCAGGGGCTGAGTAGAAGACTCTTACCATTTTTCAGCACCATCACTCTCTTTTTATGTTTTGTTCATAATGGTGACTGTCTGGCTAGATGCATTTGTTCTGACGCTTTCACTTGCTTGTTGTCATTCAATTGCTAAACGAGGAGGATGAATATGTATAATTCTTTCAAGAGTGTATTAGAATGACCCATCTTGGGCATATTTTATGACATATCCCACGAGACCCTGATTATTTTGTGAAGTTGGCATTCAAGTTATCCTGGTTGACTTTTGATAACTTCCTCTGAGCATATATGATTAATCAGTACAATAAAATGGGATGCTCTAAAATGCAGGATTGATGCAAGGGTAAGGATTTTAAAACTTTCATTCCTTTATCAGTCATTCAAGACAGTTTTAGTGGCTTGTTACAGGAAAGTATTTTAGGACATCTTCCACCATTTGATCACCTTGCTGGTATTGTGTAACCCCTCACACAATGGGGGGAAATGAATCTTTTGATAAAGATTCTCCCTTCTAGATGAGGAGGTAGTGTTTTCGACTTTTCCTAATACAGAGAAACCAGTAGTAGCTGGTAAATCTTAGGCCTAGTTTAAAAGGCCTTTTGAAAATCAAGTCTGGATTGAAATTGGAGAAGTTTCTTTTGCATACCCCTGCATTAGGCTACTGGGTAAAACACATGGAAAATTTGCAAGTCCGACTGTTTTTATTCGTTCACTTATTTAACAAATTCTTAATGAGCCTTATGTGCCAGGGACGGTGATAAAAATGATGATACAAAGTTAGGAGAAAAAGCCCTCTCCTTAAGATATTCATATTGTATGAACCCATGCCTGATGGGTTCATCCAGCCCACTGCACAGACAAAACCAGTCCACTGAGACCATGGCATTGCAGTAAAGAGAGTTTAATCAACACAAGGCTGGTTATGATTTGTGGGAGACAGTTATTGCTCAAATCAGTCTCCATGAAAACTTGGAGGCTAGTGTTTTTCAAGGAAAGTTTGGCAGGCCAGGGAGTCTGCTACTGGATGGGGCCACAGAACTTGCTGGTGGATACAGGTGAAGCCATTGGTTGTCCACCTATTCATGCGTCAAAAATGCAAAAACCTGAAAAGACATCTCAAAGGCCAATCTTACATCCTACAATGGTGATGTTATCTGCAGGAGTAATTAGAAAAGTTGCATATCTTGGGACCTCCAAAATAATATCTGGTAATCTTTTACGTCTGAACATTAGCAGAATTCAGACTTCTCTCATCCTCCTAACCTGATGGTCTTTTATTAACTATACAAAGCCGGTGTAGTTTATGGGAAGAGCTATTATCGTTTAAACTATAAACTAAATGTCTTCCAAAGTTAGCTTGACCCAGGCCCAGGAATTATTAAGGGCAGTTTGGAGGTTAAAGGCAAGATGAGGGTTGGTTAGATCAGATATCTTTCACCATCATAATTTTCTCACTGTTATAATTCTTGCAAAGGCAGTTTCAATAACTTTGCCATGGAGAAAATAGATGAATGTATAGAAAATCTGCATGCAGTATTAAAGCATTCAAGTTAAACATAGTCTCTTAGAAAAATGTTCATGGAAATCTAATTATTCAAACCTTAAAACTCTACCTTTAGTAAACACCTTAGAAAATATCATGGCTTGGTATCGATGATCCCAAGCCACAAAGTGGCAAATGCAGACCAGCTTATGTAGAAAGAAACAAAATGTGCGTATTACAGAGATGAGGATTCAAAATGTACAATTATTTTCTTAGTCTCATTGATTAAAGGTTATTGTCATTGTTTTTTTTTTTTTACTGTGAAGAATTTGGAGTTTTGTGTAAGGATACACTATCTTTCAAATTTGATTTTCTATAAATATATCTGTTGAAGTGTATACACACTTTAAAAATGGCTGAACTATCCATCTGAGAACATTATTTTTGTCATATTTACACAATGCCAACTTACAGTATGATGTAGCTATCATTGTGTGTACATACTTGGACTGACTGAAGAACTCTGACCAATAGGATCCAGATTCTGATTTCCAGAGGGTACCTTTTACAGAATTTCACCTCACCTGGGAAGACTGAGTATTGCCGTGATGGGGATATAACCACTCTGGGTTTTCTTTTCTAATGAAGCCTCCCTGGGAGGGAAGAAGAGAAAGAGGATTCACAGGAGCACAAGCAAAGACAGATGTGGATTCATAAGTTGCTGGGGGTTTCAAGATGATTTAATCATATTTTACTATTTCTGAGCAGAAGTAGCAATACTGATTCACCAAAATATTTATATGTCTCTACTAAGATATTTTTGTGCTCATTTTCATTTCTACTATTGGTGATATCAAGGGGTGATTGAGTTGGAGGAATTTCTAGTTCCAGATAATTTCCATTTCCAAAATCAGATATCTATCATATACATTTCCCAGCCAGAGCCAAGAATGAGGAATGGCTAGAATAAATATGGCATGGGAGATGTAAAACAAACATGTCTACCGTGTGTTTGCTTCCTCAAGCCCCAGTGCATTTTATAGGATTAAATGGACATAGAGGGCAGCCCACAAAAGGAAAGCAAGTCATCAATAGACAACCTTTGTGAACAAGGCAGAACCTCGAGGAAAACGTCCCCTTCGTCCTCTGAAGGTTTACTGAAAATCAAAACTGACAGAAGACAGATTAATAGGAGAAAAGTCATATAGATTTGTTAACATGCATAGGAGGGTGCTAGGGAGAAATTACAGAGTAATCACCCCTCACCCAGTGGGGTACAGATGCTCATATGTGAAACCGCTTTTGCAAAATTATGACAGTAAGAGATATCTTGCTACTAGCCTGACAGGGTGGCTGTAAGCCAAGCTAACTTTGGGAAAAATTTAGTTTACAGTTTAAATTAGAATAGTCCTTCCCCAAAATTAAACTGTTCTTACAAAATGAATAAAAAGGCCACTAAGTTAGGAGGATGAAAGCCTCTTGAATTCTAAATAATTACTAGCCATTATTCTGCAGTTCATAAGATTTGCAACTTCCCCAGTTACTTGTGCAGACAACATCATTACTGTAGAACCCAAGATTGAGATGTATTTTCAGGTGGTTTTCATTTCTGACAAGGGACAGCCCCATCTAGGCCCTCTAACCAGTCCTGTGGCCCCTGCTCAGAAACTGACTCAGCATAAGAGGACAGCTTCATTTCCCTATTATTTCACCTCAAAGTCAACCAGTCAGCATGCCTCCTACCCTCGCCCACCAAACTATCTTTGAAAAACCCCTAACCTCCAAGCCCTCGAGAAGATCGTTTTGAGTAATGACTCTCTGTCCCATGTGGTGTGGCTGGCCTTTTGCCAATTAAACTATTGCATGCAATGACTTGGTCTTGGTGAGTTGACTTTGTTTGTGCAGCAAGCAGAAAAAAACTGGTGGGTGGTTACATGGACCCTTCTTAGAGGAAAGGGAAATGTAGAAATGTAGATGATTTTAGAAGTATAGTAAATGATACTCTGGGAAATTGAATGGGCTTAAAGAATATACAGTGGCCTGGGACAAAGTCTGTTGGGCTCGCAGAGCAGACAATGGCTTGTGACAAGTCTGTCCGAGTGTGCTGACAGATTAGTCTTTCTTTCAGTTATATCAGTTTGATTACTGAACACTCGGGAAGGAACCAGAGGTAGCGGTTCGTTAGTGGGTCAAGAGTTTAAGCAGATGAAGGAACTTCAGAGAATGACTTCATCCTGTGCTTCTTAAGAGACAGGGAGACAGGGTGGGCAGGGTGGTGTAGAGGGGAAGTTGGGGAGACCCTGAGGTTTCCTCAGTTTAGCATGTCAAAGTGCCATATTTTGCGTTGTTTCTAAACCCAATAACAAGAATAGCAGTCAATTATTTTTAACACTTCTACATGCCCATCACTTTTCTGTATGTTTTTGTATAATAGCACTAATCCTTAGTTCATTTAATCTACATTTGCATCCTCAGTAAGTGGAGGAGCCAAGATTTGAGCCAAGGTGGTCTGACTCCCAGGCCATGTTCCGATCCTTGGAGAATAGATCTCTTATAAATGTCATCTACTCTTTCCAGCAACACAAAGAATGGCTCAGAGTGATTGCTCTGATAGTTAGTGGCATATGATTTGTTAGTGTCAGCTTTAGCTTTACAGAAGGGGGTGCATTCGAGGTCCTTTCTCAAGGTTCTGAATTTATCATTTGATATTTGAGAGAGGGTGAAAATTGGTTGCATTACTGCTGACTTTGGAGGCTAAAAGAAAAGGCTCTGTTGATGCTTTGTAAAATGAATTAAAAAGGTAAAATTATTTAATTGCAAATTTCATAGTCCAAGAATTCAGAGAGGAGGCCAAGTTTGAAAGTCAAATACCCTATGATGATTATGGGGTAGTTGAAAACCATAGAATAAGGCTATGTGGTAGTTACACTTTGCCCTCCAAGTACCAGAAGATCTAGATGAGGAGCCCCTTGTTGACAAAGACTCACTCCCTGTCTGCCAACACCCATATTTATCAACAGGAAATTAATAGCTTATGCACCCCATCATTTCATGAGGAGTCTCAGAATAAGCAGATAATACATGCACAGAGATAATTAGATTTTCAGAACTACGGTGGTGCTGAATGTTTGATTGCTTGTTTTTACATTTCTTTTTTTTTTTTAACAAAAAAAAATAAACGGAGGTGACTAAAATTGAAATACAGTGTTCACAACAGAAGCTTAGAGAAGCCACTGATAAGCAAAGTCTGACTTTCTAAAAGCAAATACACAGGGTTCCAGGCAGAGTTGAGAAACAAAAGCCTGGGTTGCTCTGGTTAAATAGTTTTTACATTTTGAAAGAAACAACCACAACTGGCAAAATGTTTTTTTTTCTTCCCCCTCCCCTTAAATCTTCAGGGAAGAGACATCTGATACCACCTACCCTCAGCTCTCTGGTCTTTTGAGTTCATTTTCCAAATCTATACACTAAAGCAGCCAAGAATATAGTAGAATAAATGTGTCCAGGGAAGAAGTAAGTGCATTGGGGAATTGAATAGAAATGATAAAAATCACTCACACTTCTTTATTGAAATAATTAAATATGAAGTGGAGTGGAGAGTAGCAGATGAATTCTAATAGTAATTGAATTGGCACTTAGGAGTTACCTTATCTGCCTTACCACAATTAAAAACCCCACAGTGTTTTCTCTCAGTCCACATCATATTAATTATGCCTCTCATCCACCATCTTGTTTGTGAGCAAAGTAGTTAGTATGCATGGAGAGGCATCCAGCTAACCTAACGGGGTTCAGTGAGTAGTTATTCCATCCCTCAAGAAAATGGCATCTGTTTCTCTAGCACACAAGAAGCAGCTAATACACATACCAACTGCCATGGGGATTTCTTTTTCCTGCTTTATGAAAAGAACAAAGGTTTCTGTTTTTCATAACTCAGATACATAGTCCTGCTTTCTCTATCTTGGAGATTGATTGTCACCTCCATCTCCAAAAATATTTGGTTTCTCACAATAAGTTTTCTGTTTTATGTGCATCTTTGCCGATCACATGCCATGCAGAATACTTGCTGAAATCCTATGTAAAAATGGATTTTTGTTAGAAAATTTTTTCTACTATCATATTTTTCAGCACACTTCTTTGTTTCATTTTATAGAAAAGAGATTATTAATGTAGGTTTTCCAGTCAATCAAATTATTTTGCCTCTGATAGCCATGCTCTCTCTCTAGATGGGGGAGGATAATGATAGATGATTTCTGCAGTATACAGGTTCTTTTCAATTTTGATTATACGGACTAGTTTTCTTGTTTTTAGATTCGTCAGTGGGAAGAATGGAGTAGAGAAGTAAAGATTTTGCTAGCTGGAATTCTATTCATCTTGTTCTGCTTGAACATATCCAGCAAAAAAAAAAAATAGTAATAATAAAAGTAGGTAACTAAGTTTAATCCAAGGTGAATTAGGTTAAACTAATTAATCCCTTAAGAATAAGAGGGCAAATGGAGACAATAATAGAAAACATCATGTATGGAGTTGACCTGTAGCCTCACTCACCCCTTTGTCTATGTGTGCTTAAGTTAATTGTCATCTGAAATTATTCTCGTTCATTGTCAAAGTAACTTATTCACTGGCCAGCAAAACATAATTAAGACTTGGGGTTTTGTATCAAGGCATTGACAGTTTCCAGTCATACAGTAAGTTCCCTTTGAGGGTGGGGGATATTATATAATTTTAATCATTAAAACTATGGTTATGAATATTAATTTTTCTCTCCAGTCATCTGACAGGTGGCCCAGTAATACCAGAACACAGCATGCAAAATTTTGGTGTAGGGATGTTTCGGGAGGCATTGCCTCAGAGGCCAGTATAAGAGATCACAGTAGCTGTTAGGGAAAGATGGATATGAACATACTGGTTGATTTCTTTTGCAAGATCAAATATGCATTCATATCTCTCCAATTCCTTTACTGTCTAGGTGTCATTTCCTGCCATTGTTTGTTATTTGATTCACAAGTTTTTATACCTTGTCTGTTATCCTTAGTTTTGCTTAGGATAAACTAGGCTTCAACCAAGAGAATATTTTCAGGTTCAGTTGAGACTCCAAACTTTGATATCCACATTCTGATACATCAAAACATAAGCCAGGAGTGAGGTTATGTCTACATTCTACTATTGAATAAATCTGAGATTGGAAAGGTATAAGATTGACCAAACCAAACTTTTTAAAATAAAAATCACTAATTTCAAGATTTTAATTTATTTGAAACACCTTTGAAATATTTCCTAGTATTTTAGCGTGGTTCTAAATATGAAATAATGTGTTACTTTTGGCACTCTTCTGATGAAAGTCCTGATCTTCCCTAAAGTAAAAATATAATCCTAAATTTCCTGATTTGATCACTGGTATTTATCAAATCAGTCAATGATTTGCTAAATCTACATTCTTACTTAGCCTTCATGGGCATGACAGCAATTGTATAGGTTTCAGAGATAACAAAACTGTAAATGTGCAGAATAAAAGATTTCACACCAAATGGTGTGATTAACTAATGGGACTGCATTGCAAATGGCAGCACAACAGGAAAATCCTTGCATTACCATAAAAAAAAAATAAGAAGGATAAAACGTATTAAGTCCTAAAAATGAGAATGAAAAAGTTGTACAAAAAAAAAAAAAAAACAAATTCTAGTGCAGGAAAATCAGCTTAGTGAAAATTGAAAATGCATGTAATAAAACTAATTCAGGCAGGATATTAATCTTGTGTAAAAAAGATAAAAGCATGTTAAAGCCTGATTGTAAAATATTAATGTGCTAAACCATCATAAAACTTCACATATGCCCTTTAGCGATAGTATTGTTAATGATGATAAAAACTTATTTGCAAATTCCTCTTTTATGAAGTCTGGGAACAGAAAATCTGAAAATGAAGACTAATGTAGACATCTACTGTGTATAAAAGATAGGAAATGGTGAAGGTTAATGAGGTTTAGGGCAACTGGTCTCTTGACATTTAACTGTGTGACCATAATCAAAGACCCTGTGCAGTCTGTGAGTGAGGTGATTCAGGATGATTCCGGTTTGCACCCTAATATTATTGGGGTATTAACTCTTCCTAATTTGCTTTCTGTTGGGGCATGTACTCTTGGAATTACACTTATCTTGGCCCACTATAAAGGAAACTGCATTTCTAGATTATTTTCTTCTACTGAAGCCCCATTTTAACAAAAGCAAAGAAAAAATTCATCTCAAACCTTACTCTGCTTTTACATCATATGTTACTGGCTCTGAATTTTAGGGACTAGAGTCATGGAAATTTTGTGATAGCTCAGGAGACAGTTTTTGTATAATAGGGGGAGGAAGCATTATACAGCAGGAAGAATTGAACTAGGCTGTAGAATCAACTTACCTGCATGCAAATCTTCATTACATCACTTACTACAGGATGTTGATTCATTCACTTAACACTTCCGAGTCATCCATACTTAAAAGAAAAAAACACACAGGGACAGAAAAAGGGATAATAATCCCTATTTGCATGGATCTTGTGAGAGGTCTATAATAAAGCATATAAAGTTTCTGTTATACCATCAGTGCTCAAATGTAATAATTATTAAAATGTTTATTACTGGATTTTTAAAATCTACTCAGAAAGTTCTACTAGCTGACCTCCCACACAGTATGGGTGTTCCACACGTCCTGATTCATTCACCTATTTCCCTGGAACTGGAAAGTTTTCTCTCTTCACCAGTGTTTATGAAAATCCTATTCACGTGTTAAGACCTGAGTCACATCCCACTTTTTCCAAAGGGCATTTCTAGCTCCTCTATCACAAAATGTACCTTTTGTGTTTCTCCATTGTCGTGTTAAGGTTATCCTCCTTTCAACTCTAGTCAAATCATGTTTTATTTCTCCCTTAACAGCAGGAGCAATGACTTGTACTTTTCTCACCTTTCTCATAAACTCCTAAAACATTTAGCATTTACCCAATACATGTTTGAAATTCCTTTATTTGGTTGTATTTTTAGAACACAGAACCAAGGGCAGATACAAATCCTTTGATTGATTACGAAGACAAGAGCATAGCCTTTGAAGAATTTTTAAGAGCACACAGCTCAGGTTTTGAATATGACTTCAGGTCCCTCCTATTTTGTAAAATGACACTATATTTAAGGCATATGTTTAACTAGAAATCAGCCAATGACTAGATCCGTTGTCACTGACTTCATAAAGCCATCATCAACCTGATGGTGAATATGTATTAAATGAACTTGTCTCAGCTACACTGCTGAAGATATTTGTGGTTCTGTTCTCTTTGGCTCCATTTACCTTTATCACTGTCTTGTGAAGTCATCAGTCCAAGTGACATGGTGAACAAAGGGAAAGAAACTGCTCTCACCAATCTCATGCCTTTTTGCTTTTCTGCCTCAACAGCTTTTGCCCTTTAAGATACAGAGAGACTTTCCACAGATCAGAAGACAGTTCAGGGAACATGGAGGCCAGACATAAATAATCTAGATGACAATAGGGATGCCTATTTAGAAAAGTTTGTAAAAACAAAATAAGAGTCTGACAGCAAAACTGGATTTGTTTTCTAGAGCAGACATAGCCTAGGCCTAGCTGTATTATCCCTGAGAAAAAACTAATTTAAGTAAACCTTTAGAACAAAAACGCAGAGGGAGCTCAAAACAAACATCTTGTGTTGCTGATTTTTAATATCTTGTGTTTTGTTTTCTTATTTGTATTACTACTACTTGTGACTGACTTGTTTGCTAATCCATATTTTAAAATCTAGTCCATGTCCACATCAAATCACCTACTTCCATAGTCTATACTCTCCTATTTAATTAAGAGATAAGCCTTAATAAAATATCATTAGCATTAATAAGCTTTGGATAGGATCCTATGGTCATGTCTTTCTAAACACTGTTTGGATTAAACCATCAATAAATGTAAGCTTTTTAAAAAAAATATATATGGTAAGATGTCTCTGGAATGGATGAAGAAGCATCTTGGATTTGAGAGGTTAATAAAATTATAAAAACATATTTTTAAGACTTTTCAAACACATATTGACTCTGATTAAATTCTCCATTTGATACCATAGGCCCAAGTTTTGCTTTGTTCCTGCATAGAATAGGTGTTCTCAGATACGACAAGATTCAAATAATCTGATTATGATACTGGAAGATTTTGTTTTGTCTTTTTCTTTAAAAAAGAAATATCTGTTAGTGGAAGGCATTAGACATCAGTAATTATAGCACTACTAAGGAAGAGACCTTACAGATTGTCAGACCTGTTAAGCTAGATTTGTACAAAGTTAAACATATTTATCACTTGATTGTATACAGTCCTATAGTGCTCTTTAATGTTTCACATGGCTTCCTAAATCAGTTGGAAACAATTTAAGAGAAAAGTTTATCTTGCTTCACTGTTCCTAAACACTTCCAAGTCAATCACTCACTAACCCCAGTGAAGTTGGGCTAACTGCACAACAATACTGAGCTGCAGATTCCTTTTTGTCAAATAACAATAATTATACTTGCCTTGATTAATTCATAGGATCATGCTGAGGCTTACTTGAGATATCAGATGTCTAACTTTTTCATAAGTTGTAAAGCCCTATATAGATATTAGATATTATTATTGTGATAACTGAAACCCATAAGTAGTTTTTCATTTATATAGCATTAATATAATGAGGTCAGAAGCCAAACAGTTGCGTCTCACAGTAATTTATTTGTGGTATAAAAAGGTAAGCTGTTTCTAAAGTACTTCATGTAATTCTAGTTGTAGCTTACAGACCAAGAGAATTGAAAATTTAATTTGTATGTATTTCTTCATATTGATGAAATGAAATCTATTTCATCCTCTGAAGAAAAAAACAACTGTTTTCCATTAAGCAGCATATTTCTTATAAATCTACACCCAGGAACATGGAAATTACTATAAAGGTGAGACATGGTACACTAATTAATAGTACTTACTAAAATTTCTTCCAACACCTATTTTTCTAAAATATTATAATTAAAACCATTTAACATAGAAATCATTAAAGAATCTCTTCATTGTCTGAAGGTATGTGGGGGCAAATTCCAATGACTAGACTTACTGAATATAGTACAGTAAAAAAAATAGATTTTTATTTTATTATTCTATGAAGTCAACATAAAATTAATATAAAAACTTATCTGTCCTTAGTCATTGGGTAATTGGGTACCTAGTGTGAAATGTGAAAACTAGAACTATGCCAATGATTATATATATATATTTCTTATTTGCCAGTACAAACTAAGCCATTCCTGTATCAGTGAACCCATAAAAAAGAACATATATTAGAAACAGAGGGATAAAGAAATTGAAAACTTCCTTCTCATTCAAATCTTTTATGCTCCCCTCCATAGCTAAGCTTCTTAATTATGAAAATTTATATAAGATGTTTGTCATTATACAGAAAGCCAGACTCCAGACCCATCACAACACTGATGCTGCTTCTTTTAAAGTCATCTATGGACATTTTTTTAAAAGGTAAAACAAAGGGAAAACTTACTGAACTTAACTTATTTGAAAGCTCAGCAATATTTAACACTGTGGTGACCTCCTCCTTTTGAAAATACTTCATTCTCTTGATCTCAGTCACTCCTTATTCCCCATTTTCCTGGTCATTTCCTCTTAAGGCATTCTTTTCTCTGCCTGAAGATCAAACGAGGGTTCTATCCTCTTTTTGAGTTAAACAATTTTCCTGTAGAAAATATAACTCAACATTTCTACACTGATGACTCCTTAATCCAGCAACAACTTCTTCCTAAGCTTCTGAATCAAAAAGCCTAATGGCCTTCAGGACATGTATTTTCTTGCCCTATTTTAACTTAATGTGTCCAAAAGTAAATTTAAAATCTCAGCACCAAAATCTGCTCTTCCCTTTCTGCTCTCCATTTCTACAAATGGTGCCATGATCCATCCCGTTACCAAAGCCAGAAACCTGATAGATTCTTAGATTTCACTTTTTTCCTCTCTGTCCCATGTTCAAGCAAATATCAATTCCCTTTTCATTTTATGTTTTACCTGGATGAATCCTAAGTTTTTCCTTCTCTCTGTTTCTAAATTCAGGCCTATCTGAGTATCAGTAAGGGCCAGGAAACATGGTAGAGGGTCTGTCTCTCTTGGATTAGAGGAAGGGTATGAACATGATTCCATATTGGTTTATACATAATATGAGGCACAAATCTCTGGTACAAATTACAAAGACAGCAGCCAAAATTTGAAAATTCCTTATGCTTGAGGCGCATGGCCCAGCTACTCCATATTTTGCCCCTTTCAGTGCCCTTACCACAAACTTGGATTACCTGAATAGTCTCGTGGCAAGTATTTCTGCCCCTGGAGTTATAATTCTAGTCTATTATTCACATAAAAACTAGAATTAACCATAAGTATTTGAGAATGAAAAAATGATTAAATGATTGCAAGTATTTTAGAGGCTTTTAAATGTTGCTCTCATCCCCAAATAGGAAGATTTAATTAATTCCCAATTCACTTTTTAAAAAAAATGCTAGATGCATAAGTCCCCGTTAAATTCATAATTGCCCACAAAGTCCTTTTGCCACCACATTATATGTTAAAAAATTTGCCCTCACTTGAAAATGGAGATGGATACTGCCTTCTTTTCTCAGATACTGTATTCCAAAAGATAACTATTTGTTTTTGTGTTAGGTATATCAATTTTAAAGCTGAGAAGAAATTGGTAATGATATTATTTTTTAATGGTCATGTGTACATACATATATAATTATATGTCTAATTATATATCTATAATTATTTTGTATGTCCCATCGATCCTCTGCAGAGAGGGCTATGATGATACCATCTAATCTCCTCCGTAAGTCTTCATGGCATCCCATTTCTTTTCAATCCAACAAAAAGCACATTTGTGATGGAAAAATTTCAGTTTACTTTGGGTGCAGTCAACTTTACAGCCTTTTTGGTTTACGACTTTCTGCTCCCCATGGTTGGCACAGCCTGGACTGACATAAAAGCAGACCTAGTAATACCCTGGAGAAATAGAGCAAACCATTTTCTAGTCCAGCTCTATTTTTATAGCTACCAATGCTATCTAAATGGCTGACTTTCTGAGCTATATTAATAATATTTTAGGCTTTCTTAGATTTCCTATCTGACCAAATTTTAACTAAGAAACTATGATTAGAAGGTTTATAAGTTGACCCAACTGATTTTGTTATTTGGAATTTAAAGGACAGCATATTTTACATTAGTGCAACTAAGGATTACTAGGGATTTGCAATTCACTGATATGGCTATTGTCCATAATTCTGCTATGATAAAAAAGGTATGCAATGACACTAATGATCACTGCCAACAAACTTGCTTTTGGTCTCAAGAGCTATATGGATACAAAGATGAAAAATAAAAATAGCAACTATGGTTGCAGCCCTCATAAAAAGCAGGTAATATTCTGATGTTTGTATAATAATGAACAGACATAACTATAATGCAAAACAGAGCTGACATTCATTGAGTCTTAATTTATCCTAGGAATTGACCAAAAGCATGTATGTGGATAATCACTAATTCTTACAAAAAACATAGAAAGGTTTTCTCTAGAATACTTGGAGAAATTAAACAATTTGCCCAAGTTTGACCAGATCAGGATTTAAACTTAATTCCATATGTGGGTTTGTTTTGTCTGTAACCTGTGCTGTTTTCATAAATGCCAGGGAAGAAATAAAGTTGTGTGTGTGTTCAAAGTAAGCTATATTTATCCCTATTTGGAGCCTCAGGGAAGGCTTATGATAAAGATTTTATTGTTATTTATGCTAAAAGTAGTTCATAGAAAAGGGTCTGGATGAAGGTAAATATTCTAGGCAGAAGAAATGGCAAGAAAAGCATCAAAGAAGGAAAGGGAGGAGTGTGAACAGAAAGAATAAGTTGTATATCTGGATTGCAGGTTAAGGGAAGGATGGAAAGGTAAGTTGTGGTCAGTTTATGAAGGGGCTAAGGAGTTTCAACTTAATTCAGTAGGCTATGGGGAACCATGCAAGTGTTCTGAGAAGCTTAATTACTGAAATATAATTAAACTCTAGAAAGACTTACCTGGCAACAGAATGGAAATGGACAGGTGTGTGGGAGGGGAGACTGAAAGACATATAATTGTAAAAGGTTATTGCAGTAAGAGGATAATGAACTGAGGTAGGACCAGAAAAGTAGGAAGGTGAAGGAGGGAATGTCTAACTGTGGTTATCTTCTAAACTCTCCAGCTTTGAAAATTATCATTGCTGGATCTTCAAATAATAGATTGTGGTTTGAAGCTTAGCACGGCTAGAAACTACAAACCTTGGAACTGAATGGTTCCATTTAGGTCTAAAATACCTATAATGTATGACTTGTTATAGATTCTATAAGTGAGAAATATTTATAATAAATATTCTTGTGCAGCTTGAGGGGCAACTCACCACTCAAGATGCTTGGCTCGCTATGATGTAGAAGGAAAAGCTATTCAATGGTATAATCAAAGTCCTAGGTATTTTGTAGAGGTCTTGACATAACTGGTAGTATGACTTAAATTTCTAGGTTGCAGGTTTCTTGTTTGGAAAATGTGTGTAATAATAATTATTCTACTTGCTTCTCTTGGTTGTTACAGGAAATCAAATAAGGTAATTAATGTGAAAACACTTTAGAAAACAAATAATTATATCTTCTTTTAAGGGTAGGGATTATTTCATCGTGCCTCTTTATAGTCTCCATAGCACTGTATTAAGCCCCTAGTAGGAGGTAGAAATATTTGTTAAATGAGTGTTGTATACGGAAGTTTGGGCAGAAAAAATGGCTTTTGTACCAATGGACTGATACTATGTTCTATGCAGCAAATGTGAGCACATGATTTGATCCCAAATTAGGAGCCTTTATTGAAAGAAAAGGGCAGAAAACAGACATGGTTGTGACTAGGCACATTATAGAAACATATAATAAAATATAGCTACTGTTGGTTCATTTTCTGTTAGAGGTTCTTGATCGACTATAAAGAAGTAAAAGCCACAGAGAAAAAACTCATTAGTGAAGTAAGCATGAAACCTGTAGACAGTATTTCAGTCAGGAAAGAATTGCGTCTCATAGAGTGGGAGCTTCGTTTACTATCCCTGGGGGAAGATGGGCCAAAAAGAAGAGTATCTAATTAGCATATAGACCGTGAAGAAGGGAACACTCTTTCCTATGGCATGACTTTAGTGCACTGGGCATTATAAAAGGAAAAACAGAGTGATGTTCAAATGGAAGAGGGGAAGCCACATACCTTCATTTATTCATTCAGCAAATATTAATATTTAAGGTGCAGAAATGCACAGTACATGTGAAGTAAAGATGGTGTTCCCCCAGAAACACTACTTGGGAATAATGGACTTTGAAGGGATATGACAACAGATTAATTTATACAAAGACACAATAAATTACAAATATTGGGCGCAAACAGAATGCAACTTTTAAACTATAACAAAAATGGTTAATTTCTGAAGATGTTTTTACTAAATTCAAACACATTTACTCTAACAGATGGAGTAAAAAGGAAACAAATATGGGATGAAAATCAGAAAGCTTGCTTTTCACTTAAATAATTTCTACTCTGAGAAGATTCTCCATTGATTTTTCAGGACATTGGTCATTTGAATTTTGTTTTGTATTGGGTTCTTTTGAGACCACCTTATCACCTAGGTTGGAGTGCAGTGGCATGATCTTGGCTCACTGCATCCTCTGCCTCCCAGGTTCAAGTGATTCTCCTGCCTCAGCCTCCCAAGTAACTGGGATTACAGGCATGCACCACCACACACAGCTAATTTTTAAAAAAATTTTTAGTAGAGATGGGGCTTCACCATGTTGGCCCGGCTGGTCTCAAACTCCTGACTTCAAGTAATCTGCCTGCCTCAGCCTCCCAAAGTGTTGGCATTACAGGCGTTAGCCACCGCACCCGGCTGGTCATATGAATTTTAATTCTAAAAGGGAGGTAGCTGTTGTCTGAAAGTTTCCATAGCAAGTGTTTTGGTTTTTTATGTTGTTTTTTCCTTCTGCTCTCAAAGTCATGGTGAACACTGTATTTAAAAGAAATTGAACTTGACTCAAAGGGTGTGAATATGTGAAACAATCTGCTTAGATACAAGCAGAGTAATAATAGAAAAAATCCAGCTGTATTCACATTTGGACACAGAACAAATAAAAAGGAATTGGCAATATAGTTCTGAGTGGAAAACAGTCACAAAGAAGGAAGCCAGAGCATATACATTTCTGGAGAGATTCTGGCAAAAGCCAAGATACTCTGCTTCCCATGATCTAACAGATAAGATATAATTTTGCTTCTCCTTCCCATTTTCAAAATGCTTCCTCATTTGTAATCATTTATTGCCATTAAATGGGATTTATGTATTATATGCATCACATAGGGTGAGGTTGAACAAGGAAAGCTCACATAGAGAAACAGGAGACAAACTGCATTAGAGGAGGGGATTACCCTTGGGTTTGTTTTCATCATTTTATTTTCCTGTTGACTAAAAGAACATTTTTCTATCTGGAACATAAGTCCTTGTCTTGTCTGAGGTCATAGCTATATTTCTTTCTAGTTTAAATGACATACTCACTTTTATTTCTTATTGTAAGTTGACCTGGAATCATACAACATTCCTATTTACAGGAAATTGTACAATCAAACACAAAGAGCTCTCATTTGCCATTGATACAACATTTTAAACATTATAACTACATTTTTAATGTAACTATTGTTAAGAATATGCTACCCTGGAAATAGATGCTTTTTTTTTTTTCAAGTTTGGAAACATACAAGATATTTACCTGGAATTCTTCTGAAGGATCTGACTTAGTTTTCAATTTGATAATATACTCAGAATCATACTGTGCATCTGCACATCACTGACAAAGGAAAACATTAGAGTGCTCTCATTTCAGGATACTTCTGACTATTGCCCTTCAGAGACATTGTAGAGACAGAATAATGGTGTCTAATAATTTCAGCCAAACTAGGTATTTATCACAGCTTCAAATAGGTGGTAATTCACTTATATTTATTTTCTCAGAATGTAACACTGGTCCGACTTAAACATTATGATACATACCTGTACTAGTATAAACTATTTTTTCAAATCTTCCTAGTCAAGATTTCTTTCTCAAAGAAGAAAATTAGACAGGTGCAGCACACCAAATGAGATGAACTTTGTCCTCAAAGAAAATTGGTTTTTCCTTTTCAATTTCATTTCAAAGAGATCTGACAAGTGTGGCTTTGAACAAACTTTAACAGCACAATATCCTTTGTGTAAGTTTTCCCTTGTCAGCTTTTCCATTCCAGCAGGAACTTAGAACAAAGTGGATGTTGCCCTTTGAGTTGAGAACTTCATCAGTTGAATGAACACTAGTATAGTGCAGTGAAATTGAGGGCATACTCTCTCCTCGAATCTCAACAGTGCAGTGTCTCAACAAATATAATTTCTCTATCTGGAGGAAGGAGAGACACTAGCTATACATTTAGATTCATGCATTCTCCTTCTTTCTTCTTTATAGCAAAAGCCAAGCTATTTGGCAACAGACCCACTTGAAATGTTTACAGATTATCCTAAGAAGCTTTTTCGTGAGTGTGGGACACAAAACATTACATTATTTTATACCAAAAACCATAGGGAGCCTGATTAAAATCAGACTTTTAGATGTGTGTTGTTTTTCCTTATACATGAAAGTTAAAAAAAAATGTTTTTCTATTTATTTTGCTTTGTTTCAATTTTAACATATTTTGTAGCTTTGTGACCATTTAAAAGTAAAATACAAAAGCAGAGAAAGGAAAACATGAGAAACTGCTTCACAGAGATTCTAATCTTTATTGCACAAAAGCTTGTTATTGCTACTCATTCCTTAGAGCTTTAGATTGTGTATAAATTGTGCTACTTTATGCTGGTAAGGAACTGCTTTGACAAGTTTATTTTTCTTTGTATACTCTCCTAACTTTCTTAAGGGTTTTTTTTTATTACAATTGCCCCTTGCTATTTTACTTTCTCTTGGCTCCAACTGTTCTTTCATCTTCTTTTTTTTCCCCCTATGCATTAATATTTAAAGACTGTACTAGTGTCAAACATTCATGTAGAGACAACTTAAATGCAAAGTGGATGAGGTTACAGAATAAGTCCATGCCCAATTTAATTACAGCATTTTGATTAACACAGATTGTAAGTAGTTTGAACTAAGAATTTTAAGTTGTTCATCTTGAATATTACAAAGGCTAACCAGAGACGAAGTGTAACTTTGACTCAGAAACTGCCAGAAAACACTCTGATTAACCAATTTAGATGTACTATCTAATTAAGGATCTAAATATCTTTGGATCACAGAAATTCATGTTTATTGATAAGATAAAATATTTATTACCCAGAGAGCTGAATTAGCAAAAAGAACAGCTCTAATCAGGTACTAACTTCCAGGAAAAAGAAGAATGTTGGTTGAAATTAAAAGTGTGATACTTATGAGCAAACCTGGCTTGTTTATTCAAAGGTTATGCTTCTTGCCAGCAAAGTCAGTATCCTTGAAAGGTTGGAGTTGATAAAGTCTGTGGCCAAGTTTCTAAATGGGTTCAATAGATAATGACTGTCCATAGTAATCGCTAATTGAGAATAATGAGTGGGCAAGAAAGAAAGGGCAGAGAGCAGAAATGGAAGAAAACTTCCCTGAAGTAAAGGCCTGAAAATACCTGCAAAGGCAAGGTGGGGGAAATATCCAAGCCTTTTATATTTACCGAATGGTCATTAGTTGGCCAAAATTTTTATTTTTATTTTTGGATGAATATAATGTTTCTCTTAAAAATATAAGGAAGGCAGGGAAACATTAGAGGCTCTTCTAATGTATTTTCTAGTACTTGGAAAAATACCTATACAGAGTAAACAATCAACAAATTGACAACTTCTCCATCTTAAGAAGCATGAAAATGGAAGCTACTCCAATTTTTTTTAATATTCTATTAATTTGTTTTTGTGGTTATTTGAGGCATCTCAAATAGAGATAAAATCTTGTCTAAGCTATGCAAAGATTGAGAGTAACAGTAAGAAAGGTGATTGCTATTCTGTAATTTTTTTATTTGTAAAAGCTTAAAATCATTTTAAATACAATTTTTGACACAGTAAAATTGCTTGAAAGAGCATGCTATATTTTACACATTTAATCCTATCAAAGACAAACTAACTTTCAATACCTTTGCAAAACAGGATTATTAGTCAGATAGAACCACATGCCTGTTGGCAATTTTATTTAAATTATAATTAACAACACACAAGTCTCATTTATTCTAGCTTTGCAGACTCAGCAAAGGAATAAAGTCTAAGACTTTTATATCAGAGTAAGACAGATATTTTGTTTATATGAATTTTATCTGGCAAGACTTGGGAAAAATTGAGAGAAGATGCTAGAATACTTTGTGCATTTCCTCACTCTAGTTCTCAGCTCATATACATTTATTGCCTCTGGAATAGAAGTTTTCTAATCATACAGAAGGTATATTCTACTTGCCAGGTCCTACTGTTGTTCTTTTTGGTTATGGTTTGCCCAAAATATCAATTAAAAAGCTAGTGGGGACAGTACCATAAAAGTCAGGAACTTTTATAAATTTTCACATGATTGACAATTATAGAAATGTTTAGTGAGACATCTTTTTAGTTTCCTCTTCCCTTGTTTGCATATAATGCAGTGGCTGAATAATGTATTTATGCTCTAGATATTAGAGTTCAATGTATTATCCTATTAAAATAATATATTACAGCATTACCAGCATCATTATTACAAAAATGGTTTCAGAATAATAAGCCAAATTTGACCAGGGAACTGTGCAGCCATAAATCTACCAGAATCACACAAGGTGCAGTTTTGCTGACAAGAAATTCCTATGTACTGGCCTCTTGAGACATGTTAGTCAGATTCATATGCACAGAATGTAAGAATATCAAGCACTTCTGTTTGAATGCCAAAGAGAGCACATTTAAGCAGATAACGTCCTTCAGGAACAAAAAATAAAGCATTCCTTTACAAAATGAGAGACTCCACTATTCCTATATTTGGAGGAACATCAAATGTGTAATAAAGTAAGAATCTCAAAATGACTATATATAAAGGTGACAAGCTTCATAATTAAAAATATAGTGCCCAGGGTGATGACACATTATAACCTATTGCTCATAATTGAGGTCTTATTCTAGGCAAAATTATAACTCCAACAAAATTTGTTTCCTCTACTCCTTAAATCATATTCCTTTTGTCCACTGGCTAATTCCTTCCATCCCAGGCCCTGTCATCTAGGATGATCATTTTCTTTATAAGGGGAAATAACGGAATATCAAGCCTGGCAATGCCCTATAACTTAGTCATCAAACTATTATTTACTTGTAAGAAAAGAGATCCTGACATGTTAGCTGAGATGGCCAATATCCCAAAAAACAGTTATCCCCTCTTATCTGTGTGGGGTATATCCAAAGACCCCCAGCGGATGCCTGAAACTGTGGATCACACTAAACCATATATATATACAGTTTTAGGCACTACGTATATAAATGTTGTATAGTATATGCTATGTAATACATTATATATATATATATATATATATATATAACATATATATATGTTTTTTTTCTTTACATGCATACATATCACAAAGTTCAATTTATAAATTAAGCATAATATAGTCATGGCAACTAACAGTTAAATGGAACCAGTATAAGAATATACTATCATTAAAGTTATCTTACCAAAGGTAACTGAAGTGCAAAAAGGATACTCCAGATAAGGGGAAACTACTGTATTTCATAGCACATTCTCAAATAACACATCTTATTAATCAATAAATGAGGTGCTTTATGTTTTCATTAATAGCTGGTAAATCCTGAGGCTGGGAGTCTGCGTTACTAACTGGAAATGCAAACCGCCACAGACGCCATTGTTCTGGGCTTGGGGTTTGGGACCTTTAAGGTGGAAGCCTACAAAGTTAATTCTGCATTTTGAAAAACCTCCACCAACGATTGCTATGCATAGAAAGAAAAATATTTCTTCTGGACACATGAAGATTTCTAAGTGTAGGCAGAGCTCCTGGTTAATGTCTGTTTGTCAAAAAAGACTAAATGATGGATATTAAAAAATGCTTTTTAATCTATGACTTACTTCTTTAAAACATATTTAATTCATACACATTTTCACTACTTTACTTATTTGAAGAATCTTCAGACTCATAATTTATTTCTGCCTTGTTGGTGTTACGTACAAATGTTGTAGGAAAGTTATCCACACTTGATTTTACATATACTCTCAGTCTAAGGTAGTACTTCATAGATGTTGGTGTAAATAAAAAAACACCTAGGCCAGAGACCCTGGCCTGATGCTTCAAAAAGCTCTAAAATGTTCCTCAGTAGGCCAGGTACAATGGCTCATCCCAGCACTGTGGGAGTCCGAAGTGGAAGGATCACTTGAGGCCAGGAGTTCGAGACCAGCCTGGTCAACATGGCAAAACCCCATCTCTACTACTAAAAAATACAAACATTAGCCAGGTGAGGTAATAGGCTCCTGTAGTTCCAGTTACCTGGAAGGCTGAGGCAGAAGAACCACTTAAACCCAGGAGGCGAGCTTGCAGTGAGTGAGATCATGTCACTGCACTCCAGCCTGAGCAACAGAGCAAGACTGTATCTCAAAAATATAAAAATAAATAAAGCTCCTCAGTGTTCCAGTGCTGCTTTTCTGGGCACCAGTTATTGAATGGTTCTACTACAGACTAAACAAAGGTTGCCAGCCTATGGATCATAAAGTTTAAATTTAGCCGTGTGTTATAAGTATAAATGCCCTCATGTGGCTCTGCCTTGACATGAACAACCCTCACCTACACAGGAGAATTATCTTAATTTTGTTGCTCCTAGAATTCTTGAAAGATTAAATGATATACATAATGCATTAAAATTGTGCATAAATTATGAAGTGCTATGTGATTAATCATAGTTATTAATGTATTATTTCAAGGCCCTCCTCTGAGTCAATGTAAATGAATTTATGAGAACCAAATTCACTGTCAGAAATAAAACATTGGACTGTATGTACCAATTATTAAAATTACATAACCATTCTAGAAAAATTATGGACAATAAGTATTTGAAAAACAATCCCTCATTATTAAAAATGCAAAATTAAATAATGTCCTGTCATATTGGCAGATTTATTATTATTTACTCACTACAATGCTTAGTGATGGGGAAGATACACCCATGATATACTGGTAGCAAGAGAATAAAATGGTTTCTAGATATATGTGTTAAGAACATTAAAAAGTGTTGTTAATCTCAGTAACTTTACTTCTGGGAATCTATTTAAAAAAATAATGTGCTAAAAATAGTTAATGCATCAAAATGACTATTACAGAAGTAGTATAATAATAAACTTTGTAACATCCCTAACGACCAAGAAATATGTTATGGTCTGAACATTTGGCACCTCCAAAATTCATGTTGAAATTTAATCTCCAATGTGGTAATATTAAGAGGTGGGGCCTTTAAAAGGTGATTGGGTCATGTGGGCTCTCCCCTCATGAATTAATCCATTCATGAATTGATAAATTAATGGGTTATTATGGAAATGAGACTGGTAAATTATATAAAGAGAAAGAGAGACCTGAGATTGCACACTCAGCCCACTTGCTCTGTGATGCCCTACAATGCCCTGGCACTCTTCAGAGTTCCACCAGCAAGAAGGCTTTCACCAGATGCAACTCCTTGACCTTGGACTTCTCAGTTACCATAAGTGAAAGAAATAAATTTTCTTTTTTTTTTTTTTTTTTTTTTTTTTTTGGATGGAGTCTCACTCTGTTTTCCAGGCTGGAGTGTAGTAGCTCTATCTTTGGCTCACTGTAACCTCCGTCTCCAGGGTTCAAACAATTCTCCTGCCTCAGCCTCCTAAGTAGCTGGGACTACAGGTGCAGGCAACCACACCTGGCTAATTTTTTTAGTTTTAGTAGAGGCAAGGTTTCACCATGTTGGTCAGGCTGGTCTCAAACTCTTGACCTCATGATCCACCCACCTCGGCCTCCCAAAAAGTTTGTTTCTTACCAATTATTCAGTTTCAGGTATGCTGTTATGAGCAACAGAAAATGGACTAATATATACTGCTAAATAAAATATGATACATTAATATAATGGATTGCAAAGGCAAAACTACTAAGAAAAACTTGTAGCTTCAAACTTGTATTTCAGTGAACAAAAACAAAGCAGCTATCCTCCAGAGCAAATCTGATGAAATAGAAGAGCCTTAGTATGCAGTGAATCCCAAACATCTATGTGTGTATATATATCAACACACATATATATATACATATATGCAAAAAAATTATATACACACACACACACTTTGACCTTACAGGTTTACTACAGGAATCTGTCTTGATCAAAGATTTGGATAAAGAGTTTCATATAAACATGTTTAACATCTTACTACTAAAAATATAAAAACCAAGTAGTCATTTATGGTGGAAGGTTAAAGACGTAACACAGAATACATGCTCCAGTATAGAAAATAATACCAGCATTGATATATTTTACACATTTAACCGTATGACTGAATGACTATAACATTTAGAGAGATAAAAAGATAGAAACTTAACATATATGAAATTTTCTTATTAGAATAAAATGTCCTACATTATAAGATAATTATATACTTTTATATATTTAATTTTTTATATTTAGTATCACTATTTTTATTACATAAAGTTTTTCAATCAATTCACATTGCATATGTGCTTTTAGGGAACAGGTATAGAAGAAATGACAGTAGATAATTCATCAAGCTAGCAGTTGATATTATATAAACACAGTAATAGCTTGACTGGATATTTTACATTTTTACCCTTTTACAGTTGTTCTGATCAAAGAAAGTTTCAAAATTCCTATAGAGATACTACCTACAAAAATAATCTTCAGGGGAAATGGAAACCAAGGTTTTGGCGATTTTTTAGGACTTACAATTTTATGTCCACTAGATTACAGATATGTGAACCTGTTCCCATTCTCACAACTGAAGTAGGTGATTTAAAAACTTATGCCTAGGTTAGGGTTCTATTAAGTCTACACACAGTAACCTGTGAGGAAATGTAGTTGACAACTGTCTTTGAAATGTACAGATCGCATTTTGAGGGCCTTTACACTGCACTCAAACCACTTTTTGATATTTGAATATAATAGAGTCCTTTATTCAGAGAATATTGACACGTACTATATATCCAGTACAACACTGAGCATAATAGGAATTCAAAGTTAATGCAAACTTAAGCTGTATCTCCCAGAAAGGAGATCATAAAACTGAGTCATAGATGATGCAACATTACTGCAATGATGTAACTATAAGAGAAGCACAAAGAATCTGATGGAAGACCAGAGAGGATTGCCCCGGTAGGATAGTTAGGAACGGCTTAATGGGAAGGCAGCCTGGAGAATATGAACAGGTATAGCTGGCAAGAATGGATAGGAAGACTTTCTGATACAGAAAATAACAAAAGCAAAGGCAACAATCAAAATTATGTCATACCCGGGAATATTGGATTCTTCTATTTACAACAAAATACTAGACGACTTGAAAAAAAAATTACTAGGCTGGGTGCAGTTGCTCATGGCTATAATCCTAGCTCTTTGGGAGGCCAAGGCAGGCAAATCACCTGAGGTCAGAAGTTCGAGACCAGCCTGGCCAACATGGCAAAACCTATTTCTACTAAAGATTAAAAATTTGCTGGACGTGGTGGTGAGTGCTTGTAATCCCAGCTACTTGGGAGGCTGAGGCAAGAGAAGAATCACTTGAACCCGGGAGGCAGAGGTTGCAATGAGCCTACATTGTACCACTAAATTCCAGCCTGAGTGACAGAGCATGACTCTGTCTCAAAAAGTTTTGCTGAAATCAAATCATCAAGTATTCTAAGTTTCAGGCCAAGGTATCTAAACTCTTCATCTTATGGGGAAAAGGAAGGCAGTGAAGGTCTTCGAGTGACAGAATTACACAATTTAAGTAATAGGTTAAGAAGATTATTTTGATGTTAATGTGCTGAAGGTGTTTTATGGGAAACCAGATCTAAGGGGATTATATAGGAGACAGACCAGAATTCCAAATGCATCTCAGTAACTTGACTATTAGTATTTCCCTGAGAAAGTTTCTCCTGTTCTTTCTGTGGACTCTACCATCAATATAAACATATCTTTATGTGAATTAGAAAAGGAGCCCCATAGGGCTGGGGAAGCCCAGGAGCACTCTTCACTGCTTGGGAAGCAGACAGCACCTTTGTGCCAAAAAACAAAAGCAGAAAAACTTTTCTCTAGGTCTCTGAGTAGATCTTGCAACATTATTTGCATGTGAGGAAAGATGAGCATAACACTGTCTGGGTTTTAGCTTTCATTCTCCACTTAGGAAGATTTATGTATTACATGCACTGGACAAGTACAAATAGAATCGTGTTTCACTTATCCTACCTTCCAAGATTGGGGTTGACATATACCAAGTATGTTGAGAAAAGGATTGTAATAGACGTATAATGAATATAAGGATGGTGGTGTTGATGATGGTGATAGTGAATAGGAATAGCAGTAATATTAGTAGTAATGTCTACTATTATCTTGACTTTGTATATTAAGGGCTTGGACTAATATTCAGAAAATAGAAGCAATCAGGTGAATTAAAAAAATTCAAAAGGGAGATTGAATGGGACCTGACTGGTTATATTTGCTGAATGAGGGAAAATAAGTTGAAGGTGATCTTCAGCTTGATAGAGAGTAAAAGAATAATTGTATTCCAGTAAGAAATGGTCAAGCCAGGAAAAGCTATTATGGGAAAGATGACAAGATTTGTCTTTCATGTGTTGTATGTAAAAGTAAAAGTGAGGTATCCAGGTACAAATATTCATCAGGTGAGTGAAAACGTGGGATCAGAGCTCAATGCAAGGATGGAGCTAGACCCAATAAATCTGAGATTGAGGTGCATTATAAAACTGTATATGATCACTGAGGGAAGGTATGTAAAAAAAGGGAAGAAACATGGATAGAAGTAAGAAGATTCCTCTGTGTAGTTGTTGCAGCTTATGTACTACTTAATTCCAGAAAGAGGCCATTCACAGCATAGTTGATGTGAAAAAATCCCCATGAAGGAGGGCAAAGTTTATACATGATAGCCTTGTTTGGAGATTCCCCATGTTTAGCAAACGATAGCATTCTGCTTCAGCAAAAGATGTCTTGTCACTCCTACTGAATGCAACTATAACATCTGAACAGAAGGCATGCAGCAGCTCTTTGAGAATGCTGAAAAGAAAATAGTAGTAAGCAGATTGGGGACATAGGCAAGAATTAAGAGTACCACCAAAAGGATGGTGAATGTATCATTTTCCTTCTCCAGTATCTCCTAGCCTGAATGCAATGCAGTCTGAAACCTTAAAGTAGGCATTAGAAAGAACAGAGAGATCCTGTGGTTCAGGGAATCAGAAAGGGAGCTTCTCATTCTCAGAGAGAGTGAAGACTTCTCTGTTGTATTTTTCTTACCTCTGTTTCCGTGTTCCTTATCCTACAAGGAGTCCTGTCATGGCCACAGAAGCCAAAAGCAGGAGGGTAAACTGCCCACTCTAATTGGTTGAGTGGTGAAACTGAAAGAGTGGCATCGACCTTTGTTGCCTTTTTTCTGTTTCTTTGTCCTTCTACCTTTTGGCTCCCAATTTAGTCACAGAAATTCAAAACAAAACAACTAAAACTCAGCTTGCAGACTGGACAACCAGAAACTGGAAAGTCATGGAGATATAGCAGAGAAAGAACCTCAGGAGAGCTACTCCATTAAACTTGTTAGAAATACCTGGGTTCACTCAAGCTGTGCATGTATGGGTCAAACCAGCATATCAAAGGCTTTTAAAATGGAAATAGTAGACATCACTACCTGCAATGGTGCATATGTGAGATGGGTATGAATAGCACTACAAAGGCTTTCAAAGTATAACTGCCATAGAAACCACAGCTCACAGAAGTTGGTTGGGATACGCAGAGTGAACCTAACCATGTAAATTCCTTAATGAAATAAAAATACTAAAAATAAATTAAAACAAGGCTGAGAGTCTCATAATATTTAAAACGTTCAGTGTACTACTCAATATTGCTGAAGATATGAGAAAACAAGGAAAACTTTGACTCTCATGAGAAAAGGCAAACAGCAATCAACAAAGCCAAGAAAACGCAGGTGTTGGAATTATCTGACAAATACTTTGAAGTAGTCGTAATAAAAAGCACTAATAGTGAATGGAAAAATAGAGAGTCTAGCAAATAAGGAGGAATTATTTTCTATATTCATTCCATCAAACAAATTATGGAACGGAAAATACAAGAAATGAAATAAAAATCTCACTGGATGGACTCAACAGTAGATTGGAGATAGAGTTGAATCTCAACTTGAGTGAATCTGAATGATTAATAGAAATTATTCAGGATGAATAACAGAGTAAACAAGATTTATTTAAAGAGTTGATCCTTAAGACCTGTGGGACAGTATAAGAGGTCTAATATTTGTGTCATCAGAGTCTTGAAGGAGGGAAAGAAGAATGCAGCACTAACAAATATACATATATATATATATATATATATACACACACACACACATATATATATATATAATGGCTGGCTGAAAACTATGTTTAGTTAAATATATAAGTATACAGTTTGGGGAAGTTCAGCAAACACCAAGATAAACTCAAAGAAATGCATAGAAATAATATAATGAAACTTTTAAAAGCTACAGACAAAATTTTTTTTGAATGTAGCCAGAGGAAAATGATCAATGACAATTACTTGTAGGGGAACAATGTTCAACTGACAATGATTTATCACCAGAAACCATGGAAATGAGAAGAAAGTGGCAAATATTCTTAAAACACTGACAGAAAACAACTGCAAACCCAGAATTTCACAAATGAAGGTAAAACAATGACGTATTATGGAGAAGGAATTTGGAGTAATGGAATTGCTCTGCACCCTGATTCTGGTGGTGACTGCATGACTGCATATGGGTGTTAAAATCCATAGCACTGGACATCCAGAAGTCAATAAAGTGTATGACAATTAATACAAATAACAAGGAAAAGAAATAATAGATAAAAATCTGAAGCCAGCAAATAAATGTATCCATAGATAACTTGATTTTATTGTACATTTTTTCTTTCACTACCTGCACTTTATTTCTCTGACTGTTGCCTGGGTTTAGAAAGAGTGCCATCATGGATAATATCTAGTGAGGAGGTGAAATTATGGGTATTTTTATAATTGGATAGGATAGCTTTTTCCCCAAATAATAAATTCCTAGTGGCAATTTGAAAACTATATTTAGCATTAAAGTCTTTAATATATCATTTGCTGAATGTTCTACAAACATGCTAACTGAAAATGTGGCAACCAGTGCCTGCTGTTTCATGATGGCAGTGAGAGGGACTTTGTGGACCCACATAATCACCTGGAAGTGGGTCAGTAGAAGCCTTCTCATGTCACTCATCAAGGAATGGTGGGAGGGCCAAGATCAGAGCTGCTAAGGAGTATGGCAGCAGGTGTGAGTTGGGAAGTAACTGATAATAGAATTTGACTTATGTAATCCTAACTTTGATTAATACTTTACTGGACTAATACTGGTAGCTTATGGTTTACAGCAATGCTTTTCAAGCACTGTTCCAGAAGAGCTAGGCCTCACAGTGGGTGTTTAAGGAGCACTGCTGGTGAGGCTATGAGGAGACCAAATGGATAGTGTTCTAGTGACCCCCCCAGCCTCCACAGGACAAATATTGTAGGTTAGAATATTTGCCTTCTATGAAGAGTTTTATTGGCAAGGAGGTTGTAGATCTAAAAGGTTGAGGGAGGGAGTGTTGTATGTGTCATACTAAAGATAGCCCTACATGAAAGCATTCAGCCAGAAGCAGATACAGAGGCAAATGGACCACATTAGTACATTTTAGTATAACTTTTAAATAGAAAGTGTGAGGACTTTTAGGAGCAGCTAACTTTTCCAGGAGGTTTGAGATATGCTTTCAGAGAAGCTCCTGAAATAGGAATAGGGACAGGGAAAAAATGCTAAGAAAGCCTATAGGAATGCTATATCCAGTGGTAAGAATCAGAGAGAAACCGTAACGTAATTTTCAGATTTTCCAGCTGAACTGTCTGCAAATGAGTCCACAGTGCAGTAATGCCTTCTGGATTTTCAGCCACTTCACTGAGCCTGTGAGAGACGTTAAAAAGAATGTGGGAAAAGAGAAGAATAAGAGAAGCACATGATGACAAGGAGAGAATGACACGGGCCCTTGGAAGTGAACAATTTTAAAATTGCTAAAGAATGCATAGAAAATCCAGAGATGATTTTAGAAGGTATGATTTGGGAGCTGAAAAAGAGAGAGGGGTTTTAAATACTGAAGATTTACAGAAGAGAGACGACATTCATACACTCAGAAATGAAACGACTGTCACCAGAGTCAGTCATGACAGGGTGGGGTCTGGGCCACATGAAAGAAAATTTCCATTAGGTTGGTGCAAAAGTAATGACAAAAACCAACCTAATAGATTTATGCCTTCCTCACAGAGGCACGTCCCTGACAGGCTGTCACAGGGTAAACAGATGCTGCTGTAGAACCACTACTGATTTAAGAGAGACCAACAAGACCAGGACTACTGACCCCTGAGTTCCGCCTCTTCTAAGTGTCTCAAAGAATGTGGGCCAGGTGTGTCACTGGTCTGTGGGGTCAGCTCCACTCACATGGAGGAGAGTCCTTTGGTCTTGCTTTTAGTAGTTAAGATAAAACATGATATCAAGAGTTAAAAAGGAAGAGGCTAACAAAGAAGACAAGTTCTCTCTCAGTTCATGTTAACTTACGTCAAAAGAGACAGAAGTACCAGAGGAGGACGTTCAGTATTTGAAGACAGACCACTATAGGTTACTCTCACCTCTAGCAAAAACCCATCTTATCCAAAAAGTAGTATGTCTTCAGTATTAAAAAGTTGAAAATTTCTAAATCTCCTTTTCTAAAGGCTGCTGGTTAAGTAGAATTTATATTTCGGTTAACCTTTTTTATTTTTAAAACCAAGTTTGTTTTTAACTTAGTAATTTTCCTTACAGATCAGTTGGTCAATATGTTTTGGCAACTTTGGAAAACATGTTTAATTTTTTTCCCAATCAAACCAAAAAGCCCCTTAGGAGCCATTGTAGTCTATTGGTTAAGTATGATTTCATTCACATGCTTCTTTAAAAGCTTTATTATTTACAAATAGACAGTAATGGCTTCATCAAAGCTAATCCAGTTTATCATGCCATTATATATTTAGGGCATGTCCTGCATTTAGAAAAATCCCTTTGAGAATTCTGTACAAAGTGCCAAGAGCCAGAGAAACATTCGTTAAAGTTCCCGAATGCGGTATTAGCTGCATCCTTTCCCCAGGGAAGATAAGCAATTAACTTCTTGCTCCAGGAGTACTCAAGCAAAACCAATTCAAATACCTGGTCATGATGACTCTGCTATACCGCCAGAAAATGCCCCAGCTGGACAGGTAACAATAGTTTATTCTTGGCCATTAAGGGGGCGATGACGGAGAATATGGATGCACATTTGTCTCTACCGAAATAACCATCAACTAATTAGTAAGGACATATGAAGTACACCACTACACCATTTTTAGTGCCCACAGACTGGTGAGAAGATGTGAGGAACTGGAAATGCTCACTTCCTTTTAATGTCTACAGCGCTAACTATAAGACAGTCATTTAGTTTTACTTTCTCCACTTAAAAATTTTTTTTTAAATGCTCTGGTTTGTTTTGCAGAAAGCTGGTAGTCCACACTGAATTGTAGTTTATTTTCTTGTATCTGCAGAAAGGATAGCTTGGTAAAATATTTACTGCCTTGGGTAAATTTTTCCACATATATATCTAGCCCTGTGAGAAGAGAAATTTAAGTCAAACTCAGATAAATCATTATGAATCATTATGTAGGACACAGAGGCCTCCAGATACATGCAGATGATGTGTGAATAAATGAGATATATCCATTCAAGGTTGATACAGCCCTTTAAACCCTTGCCCAACCAGGGAAGCCCAAGAGAGGGATGCTTTGCATTTTGGCTGCTTGGGTGATCATTATGTGACCCTCTTGCTTAAAGAATATGTGACATCCTCCCTTTATTGAATTTAGGGCATTATTATTGACTCTTTAAAGTTATCAAATGGGTGAGGAAAATAGAAAATGCAAAGATCTTAATAATCAACTTGCAGTGTGGTAAAAAGACAAAAGATGATGAAGAATACCTTAAAAGAGGAAGCCATAATATAACTCCTCATGACAAAGGCGACAGTGGGTTATTTGTGCTGGCTCTTCTGGCTTGTCAAAGGTAGGCAGGGATGCTCTAACATTTCAGATCCTGACCTAACTCTTCAAAGCTACCCCAACTTGAGTTCAAATACATATTTTGAATAATAACATCAAGGAGCGGTGAAGAAGTATGAAGCTCTTGAGACTACAGATGCTTCATTTTCCATTTTCTGTGTACTTCTTTTGTTCCAGACAATTCCAGACTCCATTCCCAATTTTTTCTCTATGTGCAAAAACTAAGGCTTTGTGCACTCTGTTGCTATGGAAACAGGAGAGGGAGAAACAGTTTATGTATTTCAAAAGCTGTCAGCCTATATGCTGTGGATTTTGATAACTAAACCTACACACAAACCATCTTCCCTCCACTTCCAATGCTCAACACTGTGTGTGTGTGTGTTTGTGTGTGTGTGTATGTATGTATGTATGTATGTATATATATATATATATATATATAAAATTAGGGATCTATTTATTTAGCTTTGCTGCAATCCCTGTTATACTTTAGTGTCCAGGGGACAGAAGAGGCTTTGGTGATGCAGTTAGAGAAATACAAACTGTTCTTAATAAATGCTTACTAAATCAGAATGAAGATAGAGTTAGCAGGCATCACAATTTATTGCCAAAATAAAATGATTGAAGCTCTATTAATTTTAAAACAGATCTGAATGTTGCCAGGCTTATATTTTATAGAAATGTAATGTCTGCTATACCCTCTTCAGCTCTCTAATAAAAGAGCTATTTTGAAATTACAAAATACACTGTTTTCCCCCAGAGAACCAAATTCAATAGCTTATTGATTTTTCCTGGCATCCTTGGTGTGGTATGAAGGGGCTTCTGGGCTCCCAGACCTGGAAGGAGGCAGTGTGTTTGTAATTGATTCATATTCTGTACAGGAAAGCCACCTCCCCGCACCCCTCAACTCAATGTCTTTATGATAGTCCAACCCATTAAGGGCATGCCTTCCTACTATTCTCAGTTGCTTGACAATATTTCCTAATATTCTCAAGAAAATAACTGCCATTATAAGGTCATTTTTAATCAAGTTTAGATAATACAGTTAAGTGGACCAAGAAAAACACATGAGAACTTTGACCTTCAAATCTAGAGTACACTCCAGTAGATAAAGGGTCTGTCCCAGTCATTAAAGGGTCTGTCAGGCTGTCTGCCATATGGCCCATTTTCTGGTGTTTATCACTAGATGATTCAGTTGAGCCTAAAAATCAGGCCCTCGTCTAAAAATGTCTGGCATTGTTTTTCCTCTCCATGAAGACATACTAGCAATAATTCATCTATGTGTGCATAAAGGATAAGTGAGGGACTAATGAGAACATAATGAAAAGCTAGTGATACTCTTCATTTCCTTTCTTTTTATTTTACTAGAAAATGAATGCCCTTGATATTAAAGAAAAAAAACACTCAAGTTCAAAATCTACTGGTCACAACAGGAGTTTCAGAATTGTATTAACTTAGTCTCCTGGTTCTATGTAGTCATTTACCCAGTAGATGAGAATGGTTACAGAAGGATTAGAACTCTTTAAATTATTGTGTTATTCTTAATAATAATATATAGCCCTTTTCCTCCAAGGAATTCACAACATCTGATTGACCTTATCTTACAAATAGTTACCCTGCTCCTGAGAGGTGATACATTTTAAATTTCTATTAAATTGCTAGGGGTAAATAAAACCTAGAGATAGCAAATGGCCTCATCAACTCCTTTGAGAGGATATATGATAGCTTACACATAAAATTTTTAAAATTGAAGTCTGAGTGATTGATTGAGTGGTAAGTATGCAGAGTTTTTAAAATCCCTACTAATTTTGAAAGTTTCTAAAATGTGTCAAAGGATTCTGCTTTCAGTGGCCCTGCCCTCCTCACAGATTTTACCAGTTGCTTAAATGAGGAAATCAAATGAATGGTTACCACATTTTCAGATGGTATATGCTGTAAGAAATAGAATATACATTGTTAATATCTTTTTGGAACCTTATTCTATTGTACATCTTGGGAAGATGGCTAAAGCAAAAAAAAATTAAATTTAGTAGGAATGCAAGTTCCTGATCTTAGGTTAGAAAAAATTAGACACAGTTGTGAAAGAACAGCTTAGGAATGGTGTGAAAATTATTTTTATAGATTTTTATAACAACATCAATATGAATCTGCCATGTATCTTATCTGATAAAGGAGCAAATATGGCCTTAGGTTGCATTCATATTAAAGAAGGTGCTAGTTTGGATGTGATCTATCTGGTCAGACATTTTCTAACAGTCTCACCTGTTTGATCTTAAAAATCACCTACACTTCTTGATATAGAATCTCGTAGGAAATGAGTTTATTCCAGAGAGATGAGCAGAGTGCCAAAAGAATTAAACCTATCCTTTAGTTTGATGAACATCTAACCGAACTAGTGATGTTTAGCCTAGAGAAAAAAGATCAAGAGAAAACACAATAGTTGTCGTCATTGTTTCCTTAGAGATAACACTAATGTTTTGAAGATACGTGTGACAGATTTTTATGTAATATACAATGTCCGCAATTTGGGTAGTCTAAAGATTAAATGTTCTGCTTCTGTGGCAATGAATTCTCCATTGCTAGATCTAAGTATCAGATGGATAATTAAATTGGTCTTTGAGGTCCCTACTAGACAAAATTTGTAACTGTGATTCTAGAACTTTCTAGAGGAACCCATAATACAGTTCTCCCTGGCCAAACATAACAAAATATATAATGGACTGATACATTAAAATATATAATTTGTAATGCATCTGAACAATTAAAAATATGGAGCTTCAAGTTTATCTACCTAGTGTATATAACAAGGAGATTTTATTAAAAGTTTCACTTCTAAAGGTGATACAACTATGCACCTGTCAAGGAAAGATGGTCTTTATGCCTATACACTTTGATAAAGATATGCTGAAGCACAATTATTCCAGCTACCACCTGTAACAACCCTCCTGCAGATTGAACAGTTGACCAAAAAAGAAACTTAGGGGTGGTTCTAGGACTTGGAGGAGAAGAGGAATCAGTGTTTAATGAGTACAGAGTCTCAACTGGGGAAAAAAAAAATCATGGTAACATAACAAAGTGAATATACTTAATTTCACAGGACTATATACTTGTAAATGATTAAATGGTAAATTTTGTTCAGTATATTTTACCACAAGAAAAAAAACAGAGAAACACAGATATTCTCATTCTGAGTGATTAAATTCATCCCCTGGGCACTGTCAGTAATTTGGTCAGCATATCCATAGTGAAAACTTCATCGTAAAAACTGCTTAACAGATTCCTCTGGGTCTTCCCTTTTTCTTTCACAGAAGATGTCTCCTTCTGAGAGTATCCATAGAAACAGGGACACATATGTGGGATGTGCTGAAGGTATACATGTGTATTTGAGTGAAAAAGAAAAAATTTGATCCTAGCTTTTAAAGGCAGGAAGTCAACTACCAGATATGATAGTATAAAAATTACCACTTACCTATGGGAAGGAAGTGGAGTTACAGACTACAGCTATTAAAGGAAGAAAGCCACAATGAGCTGGGATTCTTGTTAAATTAATTTGTATATATTGGAAAGTATGGAAGGTCTCTTATTTGTAGTATAAGTGTCATATTTTATTATGCAAAAGTTTCAACCAGCAGAGTTTATTTGAAATTTAGGTTTATGGGCCCCCACCTATTTGTTTTGATCTAGTAGATCCTGGGTTAGGAAAGTTCAACTGTGAGATGGAGTTTTGCTTTTGTTGCCCAGGCTGGAGTGCAATGGCACAATCTCAGCTCACTGCAACCTCCACCTCCCAGATTCATGCGATTCTCCTGCTTCAGCCTCCCAAGTAGCTGGAATTACAGGCATGTGCTACACCATGCCTGGGTAATTTTGTATGGAACCAGAAAAGAGCCTGCATAGCCAAGACAATCCTAAGCAAAAAAACAAAGCTGGAGGCATCACATTACCTGACTTCAAACATACCACAAGGGTATAGTAATCAAAACAGCATGGTACTGGTACTAAATCAGAGATATAGACCAATGGAATGGAACAGAGGCCTCAGAAATAATGCCACACATCTACAACCATCTGATCTTTGACAAACCTGACAAAAGCAAGCGATGTGGAAAGAATGTCCTAGTTAATAAATGATGTTGGGAAAACGGGCTAGCCATATGCAGAAAGCTGAAACTGGATCTCTTTCTTACACCTTATACAAAAATTAACTCCAGATGGATTAAAGATTTAAACATAAGGCTTAATGTCACAAAAAACCCTAGAAGAAAACCTAGGACATAGACATGGGCATGGATTCATGACTAAAACACTAAAAGCAATGGCAACCAAAATTGACAAATGGGATCTACTTAAACTAAAGAGCTTCTACACAGTAAAAGAAACTATCATTTGAGTGAACTGGCAACCAACAAAATGGGAAAAAAAATTTGCAATCTGTCCATCTGACAAATGGCTAATATCCAGAATCTACAAAGAACTGAAACAAATTTACAAGAAAAAACAACCCCATCAAAAAGTGGTCAAAGGATAGGAACAAACACTTCTCAAAAGAAGACATTTACGCAGCCAACAAACATATGAAAAAAATCTCATCATCCCTGGTCATTAGAAAAATGCAAATCAAAACCACATTGAGATACCATCTCATGCCAGTTAGAAAGGCAATCATTAAAAAATCTGGAGACAACAGATTCTGGAGAGAAGGTGGAGAAATAGGAACACTTTTATACTGTTGGGAGAGTGTAAATTAGTTCAACTATTGTAGAAGACAGTGTGGCAACTTCTCAAGGATCTAGAACTAGAAATACCATTTGACCCAGCAATCCCATTACTGGATATATACCCAAAGGATTATAAATCATTCTATTATAAAGACACATGCACATGTATGTTTATTATGGCACTGTTCACAATAGCAAAGACTTGGAACCAACCTAAATGCCCATCAGTGATAGAATGGATAAAGAAAATGTGGCATATATCCACTATGGAATACTATGCAGTCATAAAAAAGGATGAGTTTATGTCCTTTACAGGCACATGGATAAAGCTGGAAACCGTCATTCTCAGCAAACTGACACAAGAACAGAAAACCAAACACCACATGTTCTCACTCATAAGTGGGTGTTAAACAATGAGAACACATGGACATAGGGAGGGGAACATCATACACTGGGGGCTGGGGGGCTAGGGAAGGGATAGCATTAGGAAAAATACCTAATGTAGATGATGGGGTGATGCAGCACACCACCATGGCACTTGTTTACTTATATAACCTGCACATTCTGCACATGTACCCCAGAACTTAAAAATGTAAAGTTAAATTTATAAAAAATCCATGTTTATTATGAGAGTGTTGAAGAATACATTTTGAGCAACATTAACCTAGATTATCACCCAATAATTCTCAAACTTCTTGCCTCAGAATTCCTTTTATTTCTTAAAAATCAGAGAGGACACCAGTGAACTTCTGTTCATGGGGGTTATATTTGTCACTATTATATCCAAAATGAATACTGAGAATACAAAAAAATTTATTTACAATTATAATAAACTATTGGTTAAATAAATTAATATATGAATGAATTCTAAAAACAGTATTTTTACAACAAAAAACTGTTGATAAGGAGACCCTGTTTTTCAGTTTTGTACATTTTAGCATCTGGCTTAATAGGACACCTGTGAATTCTCACATTAGTGTCTACATTCGATTTGATGAAATATATTGTTTTTGTTGAAGCACATGAAGAAACTCCAGCCTCAAACAAATACATAATAGGACAGTAAAATGTCATTTCAATAAACTTTTCATATATTTGTAGGCATTGTTCTTTGATGCTATACCAAAGCTCAACAAATGGCAGTTTCTTAAAGGTTAGTTGCCATGTGAAATCTGATATCATATAAATAAACATTATCTTCTCTGCTACCTAAAAATCTATTGGCCTATCTCACACTCATTCCTTATTTTGTAATGATAAAAACATTTATTACTTGTAAAATCTTTTTAAAATTATACAGAGCCTTCTAAATGTTGATACATTGTTAGACATCAATCATATCACATATATTAATTTCACTGCTGATCTTATTAGATAAGTCTTAATATACCCAGACACTACCAAGATTATGATAGTAAATAAAATTTTCCACAATCATAATTATTGCTTGAAAGCTTAAACTTCATAGCTTATAACAAATACTGTAAATTGTTTTCCTTGAAGTGACAAATTCAGCTCATTTTAGAAAATGATGGCTAAACATACAAGCCTAATAATCATAGTTTGTGAGTTGTTCTTTGCAGTTAAAAAAGAAAAAAAGGTCTTCTATGAAAATGATGGCTAGTTTAGCTTGCAACTCAAACAATTACACACATGCATTAGGATGCAGCAAATGTACTTTGTGCATATTTCTATTTTATAAAAGAATTCAACAAATGTGTACTCGAGCTGAGATTTAATAAAATTTATCATTTTAACTACTTCATTTAAAGGGATTCTTAAGAAACACTGATTTTTTTTTTCAACTGTGAATGTGTGATGGTAAAGAATATTGTAACTGCTAGTCTATTTTGGTGGCACTGTGTTGGTCTACCGTTAAGGTGAAAGCAGCTCTTCCCGTCACAGCTTTTGCATCACTTGTGCAAAATAAGCAATGTGAAAAAAATGAGTAATATCTTAGAATTACTATGAAAATAGTCTTGACCTCACAGACCCTAAATGACCTTGGAGACACCCATGGGGCTGCAGACATACTCTGAGGACCTCTGATCTACACTAGCAGGGCAGTGTTTATCTGTGAAGGTGCTGAGGCTAATGGCAACATTAATGATTAAGACAGCAGCAAGTTCGACAAAGACACAAAATCTAGTTATCAATAGATCAGGCAGGTGATTTAGTTAACAATAACCAATTGTACATTTCAAAATAGAGAATAAGTCAAATGTTCCTAGCATAAATATTTAACATGATGAAAATCCCAGTTACCATAATTTGTGTATTGCAATATGAAAGCATGAAATTATTACATGTACCCCCAAAATACATTCATCTATTATGTATAAATTTTTTTAAAAAATAAAAATACAAAATAGAAAAGACAAATATTTAAGGAATGGATATTGCCTCCCCTCAGAAAAAACATAGCAGCCAACATTATTTGTACCACATCTTTTTTTTTTTGTTTTCCATTTCCTTGAATCTTCACCAGGACTCTATGAATTACGCACTATTATAATCTTCATTTTACAAGTGAGGAATATGAGGCACAGAGAGTTGCACGAGATCACAAAGTTGTTAAGTGCCAAAACCAGAACTGTCCTTCGGTCCCTTTCCTGGAAGTAAGGGAGGCATGCATGGGGAAGAGGCACTGTCCAGGGACTGAAACCCAGGACATCTGAGGTAAGCCACCAGCAGAAATAGTGTATGGAAAGTTATCAAGGTTGTGTTTGCATGAATAAATACTAAGAACCTGTCCTATTTATATGTACATATTAATTATCTTAAGATGTTCGTGTCTGTTTTATAAACATCCATTTCTATATTTTGTATTTGATCTTTTCTTAGTTTGGTCAAGTAAACATAACCAAATCTTTTGCTTTATCCTTCGTTGCCTGCTTCACGAATGATCTTTTACAATGAATTTTATAAACAGTCACTCCCAACTTATTCAGCCATGTAAAGGATGGACACATTTATGTGTCTGTTAAATCTAAACTGGAGAAGAGGCTTTGCCACTGCCCACTGGAAGAAAAAACACAGGATCTCAGAAGCTCTAAGAGACTTCAGGCAATCTAGAGAGTAATCTGTTTATAGACACTTGTTACATCAGAGGGCTTAGCCCACACGTAAATGGTCATATTCTTTTCAAATATTTAACACTCATTCTACAGCTACAGTAGTTTGCTTTTCCTTGTGTTTTGGCATTGTGTGTTTCAGTTTCACAAGGAGGCTATTAAGATTTGGATTTAACCTAACATTTGTCTGTGCCCTTGCTAACACTGTCCTGTTTTTCCCCTTTCCTATCTCACAAGTCCAGCAACTTCTACTGTAACTATATTAACATATCTTGATTTATATCTTTTCCATCAACCATCAAAGGAAGAAATCAAAGCTCAAAAAACTTAAACTCACTAAAGGTCATACAGATCTTAAATTGTGTTTTAGAGTGTTAGCCTAAGCCCTCTGACACCAAATCCAGAGAAATATTGGAACAGAACAACAAAAGTGTATAGTATTCTGAATACTATGCCTAGGACGTCCTAATCAATATGAGCAGTATGGTATATTTAAGATGGGCTGGTAGCATTTATTCAAGCAAGATGCCTTGTTTTATTCAGCAAACACTGTATCCTGAAATAAGAAAGCGCCTGTGAGTAAATCAGAGCTAACTCTCTATCAGCAGTTGAAGATACTTTTCCTTCCAAACGGCAATTCATTGCTGGTGGAAGGATAAATACTATTCCTATTTGAATAGTAAGTAGAATATGTGTGAGTGGAATAGAGAAAGCACTACTACTCTCTGGGATCTCTGTAGTCATAGCAGATGAAAGTAATAGAAATGCTGCCATTACCTTCTATGCAATTTAACATGGTTTTCTCTTCCATGGAGCCCAAAGAATATTGCTTCAATATTCTTTTCAACACAGGACTCCAAATAGCCACTACTAATTGATAATAGTTAACAATTTAAGATGAAGCCATTTTCTTCTCTGGTTCAAAGTAAATTTCATCTATATAAACAACCAAGTATGATTTTTGCTTTTAGAGAGATTTATACATGGAAATAGCTTGCTTTTGATCCATGGATGTTTAAGATTACATATGTTTATTGTCATAAGGAAAATAGTCTGATGCTATTTAAGAGGTACCTCAATATATCCTTACACAGACTGGGTAAATTTTCCATTGCCAAACAGCATCAGTACCCACTTATCAGAACCTAAATGCAGCCACTTGCTCCTTGTTTTTCTTCTATGCCCTTCAGTAAGTCAAAGGAAGACTAGAATCAGAATTCTATGCCACTGGGATCCAAAGAAAATGAGTCATATACACCTGAGCAATATGAGCTCTAGTTCAGAAATCCTCTGTTGCTCACTTCATCAGCCCTTGCCTGCATACTCAAAAAAGAAAAGCATAGAACTGAAGTCTTGTATGAGCTCCCCAGAAGAAATCCCTTAGTAATACTAACTGGACTCTTAACCAACTGCCAAATTCCCTTGGACTTTTCAGAAAAGTTAGGCTAGGTCTGAAGATAAACCTCTAATAAAAATTAAGGTGATTATTCATTGCAGTACAATGGGAGAATGAACATTTCCTGGTAGGCAGCAGGGAATTGTACAACCCAACAGCTGTGCACTAACACTGAAGCACTCCCACGGGTGCTTTCAAGCCTCAATCAGGACAATGATAACGGAACTATATTGGAAATGAGGGGCTGCTGATGGCTCAGGTGAGTCAGGCAAAACTAAAGAATCAGACTTCAAAGGGTTGTGTGCATTTAGAGAAGCACAACAAAGGAGAAGAGAGAGAGCTGCCCCACATCACCGACTCTATCATGGAAGCTCCTTATCATTCTGCTCCAGTCCTGTGATTATGAGGAGGGAGTGAAAACATCCACTAATCAGGGCAGTGTGGTGTGCTATTCACAACCTCATAACTGGCAGTAAAACAGAAAGGCCCATGTCGGCTCTGCTGAGTAATTTCCACACTGAGGCCCTGAGCAGAGATGTCGTGTCATTTGTAACATCTGCCTTGGCATCCAGGAGCCAAAGTAAGCTAGTTACGGAGCTGCACTGCTTCTTTCTCCCTCTTCCTGTGACAAGTTTAAAGAAGTCGAAGTTATTTGTAAAGAAAACTAGTCCGAGCTCTTCAGAGAGTTGTCAGTTCAATGCAGGTAAGGCAGAAGTGTATATTGGAGACTAAGGAGGTACTCTGGTTTATTTACCTAGAAGAGAGGGGAGAAGTAGCATCAGATATGGAAGAAGAAACCAAGTATCAAAGCAGGAACAGGCAGTCTGGAGGGCAGATCTTCATAGCTGCACAGGAAGGCAGACTCAGTCTTTATGCTTCGTTCATTTTTTTTTTCCATATAAGACTACATCCTAGTGATAGTGATAGAACCCAATACCACTGCTAAGTCCAAAGACATTTGGCTTTTTAATCTTTCCAATTATTCTAAAGCCCATATCCTAGCCCAAAGCTGCTTCTAATGTGTACACAAATAACCTGGGGATCTTATTGGAATAAGAATTCTAATTCTGAAATTCTGGCTTGGACTGAGTATCTGCAGTTTCCAAATGATATCAGTGCTGTAGGTATGAGCACTCTCTCTACAGTAGCTTGGTACTGCATCACATTTTTTGGGTCCTGGCCGGGCCAGGAACAGTAAAGGCCAGTAAACAGCCTTTACTTTTCTCTTTCCCTCATAAGTGAGACTTAAAAAAAATAGTGTCCAAAGTGCAGTCACAGTATATAAACCACATCTTGCCAATAGCAAGTCTTATTTGTTATATGGATGAGAGAAATAAAAATGTAAAAGAGGACTCCACCCGGGCCTAACCAGGTGTGGGTGGCCACTTTCTAATGAGTTTGAGGGTAAAGTAAAGCTGTATTGGGTGTGTGCCCAAGTCATACACCTGTGCAACTGCATAATCAGAGAGCCCAGAGAAATTGGAAACTAGAAATATGGAAACTCTTAACAATTTGGCACTTAGGAAATGTGTCAAAGCAACACAAGGCAAAGCCATTAGCCTTTCTGTCTAAAAGTTAAAATCCCAGGACCATTCAATATAGCTTCTCTTGGCCTTGAAGCATATCATGAAGAATGACTCTCAACTGATGATTTCTTTGGTGCAAGGCCCTGAAGTAGGTATTATGGGACATGAGAAACATGAAGAACACATAGAATATGACCTCAAGAAGCCTGCTGGAGGGCTAGAGAATGGAGTATCTAATGCACATTTTTGTTTGATGTATTTCTATTATTTTCCTACACAGTTTCCATAGGGCAGTTATTGCTGCAATAGTTCCTAAAAGACTGGCTACATCTAACAGCCAATGCTAAATTGAAGGTTTGTTGCACCAGGATTGCCAAATAGTAATTTTAATTTATATCAAATGATCCCATACTGAAGTGATTTTAAACTTTTCCACTGCCCTTTCTGTACCCAAAAGACTCTGTTAATCATGGATGGGTTCTGCCTCACAGCTTCTTTGAGAAGTCCATCAGTATTCCTCTTTCCATTTTACAGATGGGAGGACTGGGCAGAGAGATGTTAAGTGACTGCCCAAAGCAAAAGCTGGAATCGGAGACTGTGCTTGGGCCCTCCACTATTGCCCTTAACCAACTGAGACATCCTGGCTCTGTTACCCCAGCTTCTTGCACACACCAGGCCTGCCAACCACTTTAACAGCCAGCGACAGACGAGTCATTATGAGCTGCTATGTAGGGAAAAGAAAATATAAGCCAGATTTTCATGCTATATAACTCTAGGGGAACTTTAAATCGCCAGATGTCAATCTGGAACCTCTCCTGAGTGCTCCAGCTCTCAGGCACAGATGGGAAAAATTGGGCTTAAAGGATACTTACTGGGCAGACTCGGAGTCCAGAACTCAGGAATGGGACCTAGTGCTCCAAAGCTTGCAAGTGGCCCTTTGAAATATGTCATTTAAGCTTCCCAGACTCCAAATCTCACCCACAGGGGAGGCTCATTTTTCTCATTTGTCTATGAGTCAGAGTATTGTGCTAGAGAATAGGCTTTGTTATTGACAGACTTGGATTTGTATCTTGTCCTCACCTCTCATTAACTGTGTGACGTTGGATAAATTATTCAACCTTCCTGGGCTTCAGTGTTCTCATGTTTGAAAATGTAAACATTCCAGAAGCCGTTTTCACAATGATACAGTGAGGGTTAAATATGACTAAATAACTGAAACGTTGCTGATACATAGCAGACACTCAATGGATGTTCTATTTTTCTCATTTCTTGTTGATATTCATGAATAAAGTAGCTTGGAAATATTCGGTAAAGAGAAATAATTCTGATATATTAATCCCATTCAATAAGCATTCACTCTGGGTCAAAAATATATCAACAAGTTATCTCATACAGAAGCAAGGTAATTGAGATAAATTAACTGGAAAAAAATAGAATACTAAAAAGGGGTTAGTTAATTGTCCTCAAATAAATGAACTGTTTTCATTCAATAAATTATGGCTTCCTATTAGTTTTCACCTCTGCTGAAAGACACAGTAAAATGTGTTCAGAATGAAGTAACATACAAAGAAAAACCTGATAACTGTTAAAATCTAGAATATTTTTCTGGGAGAGAATGCACAGAAGTTTATGGAAAAGCAGATATCCCAATTCAAGCCAACAATATCAATGAAAGCCTACAATTATACTAACATTCTAAGATAATATATGACAAATATGGAGAATTATTAGATTAATTTTAAAAACTATTAATAAGGGTACACAGAGACAACGTAATATGGAGGGAAGAGAACAGCTATTTTTATCCTGAATTTCTAACTACCCTTTTCACCTTAGGTAAGTTAAATATTTGGTCCCAAGTCCCCTGATATATAATGGGAACTGTTGAGTTAACTTAGTTTTAGGATAATTTTAGGTAACTGGTTTCTTTCTGATTTAAAATATGTCTAGATTAATAAAGGGCATTTTATACTCTTTAGAGTCAGACATACTGTGTAAGATGAGGTATTAATAGATGGATAGATAAATATCAACTAGTTTCATTTGACTTCATGAATATTAGAAGAAATTCTTAATCAAATGGTGGTAAGTTACTTTTAAAAATTAAATTTGGTACTCATGTCATATCCAAATACCTCTGCAAGCAAATATACTGCCTGGCACATAGGACGTTTGTCAGATTAATGCTGGAGCAAATTATAGAGCTCATGTCTGGGATTAGGTTGTG
>PVKP010015889.1:0-49430 GCA_004027715.1 Plecturocebus donacophilus | reverse complement strand
ATGCAGCAAACATGAGACCAGGTTGCCATAGCAACCATGTAATTGACATTTTCATTTTCCCAGCATTTGTTCTGGGTAGGTGTGGGCAGACACGTGTCCTCAGGGATGTGCAAGGATGAGGGTGTGTCTGTTTCCCCCATTAGTCTTCATAATTGGAGGGGTTGTTACTGCTCCCAGACAAGGCCTTGGGAATCGGGTCTTTAACAGTGCACAGAAAACCCCCTGCCTCAGAACATCCAGAGCAGGCAGAGCCAACCTCACCGTGTAAAGGTGGTGGAGCTGATGGTGAACTTGCTCACTGCGTGGATGGAACGCTGAGGTTCAAGTGGAGGGCCATACAAAGCGGTCTTGGCAGAGCTCAGCCCAGACCCAGGTCTGCTAACTCCCGGTGGGCCGTTCCACACTGGCTCGCTGAACCAGGGTCAAGTAGCCGGGGTTAGGGAAAAAAAATAAGACGAGGAGGAAGCATAGCACAGCTTAAATCTGTCAAGAGTGCAGAATCACCTTTCATCTTCTGAAGGAGCAATTGTTTTCTGCACCAAACCACACATTGCAAGCAAATCTGCTGCCAAAGAACAAAGAGAAAAATGTGGGGAACGCGCAGCCTCCCAGGCCTCGCAGCTGGTGATGGAATTAAACTCGACTTCACCTGCAAGAGCAGCTGATGGCTCAGCCACAAACCTCCTCCAAGCAGCCTCTGAGATTCAGAATTACTGTGCCCCGCAGACTGCACAGCATATATAAGAGGCAGCCCTGGCTGCCTCCTCGCAACCACGCAGTTTTTGAGGCTGACACACATGGAATACTAAACACATCCCGAGAGTTCCAGACACAGCCACCTGGTTACAGCCCTGCCTGCTCTTGTCTGCAGCAATTTCTCTCAAAGGCGCGGCTTCATGCATATCTATTACCAAGCGCGTGTAGACAAGATGGTGTTCCAAAAGCACAGCCCCGAGTGGGAAAACAGGCGCCGTCAGCAAATCATTTTCACAGGGACAGGAAAATCTTTAGGTGGAAAATAGTGCTTTTGTGACTTCCCCGGGAGGAAAGAATGAGCTGAAATTGCTACGGTGTTGCCGCTTCCATTTGCCAAAAAGCAAAATGCTTTCAAGAAGCCCATCAGTGTTATGCTTGATCATAGCTTTGCTTAATCCATTTCTTCACGCGTTTGCCCTTGTCATCTTTGCTTCCTGAGCCACTCCTGCACCTTAGAGTCACCGCAAATCCCATCCCATAAAAATCTGTAGCGTCTCTGTGTGTGGAAATCAAATGATAAAAAGGCACCACTGTGTGTAGCTGTGTTACGCTCTTGGTGGAAAGATGACGTGGATGAAATGGCCCCTGGGGAACGCTGGGGAGGCCTGACTAGCAACGTGCAGAGTGGAGGATTAGTCGGGAGACACACGGGATCTTTTCCTAAAACTGAGAATAGTGTTCTGTTAAAGGACCCTTATTTCGGCCAGGCGCGGTGGCTCACGCCTGTAATTTTAGCACTTTGGGAGGCCAAGGTGGGTGGATCACTTGAGGTCAGGAGTTCAAGATCAGCCTGGCCATCATGGTGAAACCCCATCTTAAAAAAAAAAAAACCCTTATTTTGAGGCTGGGCACAGTGGCTCATGTAACATCAGCATTTGGGAGGCTGAGGTGGGAGGATTACTTGAGGCCAAGAGGTTGGGGCTGCAGTGAGTTATGATGAAGCCACTCACTCCAGCCTGGGTGGCAAAGGGAGATCCTGTCTCTAAAAAAATAAAAAAGTCATATTTGGGGTGGTGATATGCCTCCCCTAAAATAATAAAGATTAGCTGGGTGTGGTGGGTCATGCCTGTAATCCCAGCACTTTGGGGAGGCCAAGGCAGGAGGAGCCCTTGAGCTTAGGAGTTCAAGACTAGCCTGGACAATATGGGGAGACCCCCATCTCTACAAAAAAGAAAAAAAATCCAGGCATGGTGGTGCATCTGTGTGGTCCCAGCTACTTGGGAGGCTAAGGTGGGAGGATCGCTTGGGATTGGAAGGTAGAGGTTACAGTGAGCCATGATCGTCCCACTGCATTCCAGCCTGGGTGACAGAGCAAGACCATGTCTCAATAATAATAAATAATAATAATAATAAAGATTATTTATAAATGTCTCTGTAACTGAAACACCCCCTCAAAAAACTCCTATAAATTGTAGACCTCCCCATCATTGTTCTCTTCATTTTATTTTAAATTTCATTGAAATTTATTCTAAAGCACTTCCTGTGACTTGAAAATGCAGGCATTTTGGCTAACATTATTCATTGCTTTACACTGGAATGTAATAAAAGTGTCAGGTTTATTTATCCAAACTTATATCTAAGTTTTAGGTTCCCCTCCCCCGCCCTGGATCTAAAATTCCATCATACTTGAGCAACTCATATTTGTCAATCTGGCAGCTTCTCCACTATTTTAAGCACTTTCCTTTTCATCGCCATTCATTTCCATTGACAACTCCACTGTTGGCTGCCTAATAGACTCCTTGAACTGACTCCTCAAATGGGATTGTCCCCTTGCTGGCCTATTGCTCCTCAGCCTTCCCAGTCTCAGTAAATGGCTCCATTTGCTCAAGTCAAAAAACCTAGCTTAGCCAGCCACGGTGGCTCACATCTGTAATCCCAGCACTGTGGGAGGCCAAGGCAGGTGGATCACCTGAGGTCAGGAGTTCAAGACCAGCCTGGCCAACATGGCAAAACCTAGTATCTACTAACAATACAAAAATTAACTGGGTGGCCAGGCGTGGTGGCTCATGCCTGTAATCCAAGCACTTTGGAGGCCAAGGCAGGCGGATCACCTGAGGTTGGGAGTTCAAGATCAGCCTGACCAACATGGTGAAACCCCGTCTTTAAAAAAAAAAAAAAAAAATTAACTGGGCATGGTGGTGTGTGCCTGTAATTCCAGTTACTTGGGAGGCTGAGGCAGGAGAATTGCTTGAACCCGGGAGGTGGAGGTTGAAGTGAGCTGAGATCATGCCGCCGCACTCCAGCCTGAGCGACAGAGTGAGACTCTGTCTCAAAAACAAACAAACCCCTAGTTTGCCAGACATAGCAGCTCAGCCTATAATACTAGCGACTAGGAAGGATTCTTGAACTTGGGAGTCAAGACCAGCCAGGGTAACATAGCAAGACCCTGTCTCCAAAAAGTAAAAGTTAAATAAACCTAGCCCAAGTTTTCTCCCTCCTCACCCCAGCTGTCACCAAGTCAAGTGGGTTCTACATGCAAGACAATGTCAAACCTGGCCACCTCCCACCTTCGTCCCAGATGTCTTTGGACGCTTCTTCCCTAGTGGACACTAGGTTTCCTGTGTTCACACTCTGGTCCTCTGGCGATCCTCCTTCACCAGGCAGCCAGAGGGACCTTATGAAGCCACAGCTTCAACCCTATCACGTTCTCCAGTCTCTCCTTCAGCAATATTTACACACCTATTCTGGGCAGTGCTGTTCTAGCCCTTGCTGGACCTTGCATTATCGGCAAAGAGAGAACAATAGATGAAAATTAAAGAGTGAAATGTAGGGTGTGGTTGAGGAACATAAGAGTGGTGGAGAAAACTAATTCAAAGGAGGACATGGAGGGGTGGGGTGACTGGATTTTTTTCCAGCTCTTTTTTTTTTTTGAAGACAGGATCTCGCTCTGTCACCCAGGCTGGAGTACAGTGGCATGAACTCAGCTCACTGCAACCTCCGCCTCCCGGGTTCAAGTGATTCTCCTGCCTCAGCCTCCCGAGTAGCTGGGATTACAGGTGCCCGCCACCACACCCAGGTAATTTTTGTATTGTTAGTAGAGACAGGGTTTCACCACGTTGGTCAGGGTGGTCTTGAACTCCTGACCTTGTGATCTGCCCGCCTTGGCCTCCCAAAGTGCTGGGATTACAGGCGTGAGCCACTGCACCTGGCTCCAGGTCTTTAGGTAGGGAGTTATAATTTCTAGTAGGGTGGTCGGGGAAGGCCCTGCTGAAAAGGGTATCCGAGACCTAAAGGAGGTAGGGAAACGATCCACAAAACAACCGGAGGAAGAGCTGCCACCCTCCTAAAGTTCCCTATTACATTAAAATGAAACCCAGGGCGGGCGCAGTGGCTCATGCCTGTAATCCCAGCAGTTTAGGAGGCTGAGGTAGGCGGATCACTTGAGGCCAGGAGTTCAAGACTAGCCTGGGCAACATGGCAAAACCCCATCTCTACTAAAAATACAAAAAATTAGGTGGACATGGTGGCACGTTCCTGTAAACCCAGCTGCTTGGGAGGCTGAGGCAGAAGAATTGTTTGAACCCAGGAGGTGCAGGTTGCAGTGAGCTGAGAACTCACCACTGCACTCCAGCCTGGGCGACAGAGCGAGACTGTCTCTAACATGAAAACAGCAACAACAAAACCCAGACTCTCTCCCATCACCCATGAGACCCCATAGCATTTGCTGGGGGCCTCTCAAATGCACGTTACCCTCAGTTCCAGCTCTCCAGCACATCAGTCTCTTGCATCTGTCATCATGCCAGGCTCTCCCCATTTCAAGGTCCTTGCTCTGGCTGTCTCCCTGTCTGGGACACCCCATCCAACCCCCTACACACACCTTATCCCCAGCTCTCCCCTCTTCTCAAGGCAGGCTCTTGTCTTTCTATCCTTAGGTAGGTCTTAAAAATGGTACCCTCCAGAGAGGCCTTCACTGGCGCCCCCCACCAGCTATCTCCTGCCTTCTTCTGAGTTTGGATCTCCTCAAGCTCCCTTAGCTGGGCATGGTGGCATGCACCTATAATAGGTCCCAGTTACTCAGGAGGCTGAGGCAGGAGAATCACTTGAGCCCAGGAGGCGGAGGTTGCAGTGAGCTGAGATCGTGCCACTGCACTCCAGCCTGGGAGACAAAGCGAGACTTTGTCTCAAAACAAAACAAAACAACAACAAATAATGATCTTGTTCACTAACTGCCTCCCCCACCTGGAATGCAAGCTCCAGGGGATCAGAAATATGCTGGCCAGTTCAGGGACAGAGCCTCCTGTGCCTGGAGCGGCACGGAGTGGACATTCACTGCATATTTATGGAGTGAAGGAATCAATCCATCAAGTAGAACTGGATAACAAACTTGTAAATAATTCATGCAGTCCAGCGCAGCAGAGTGGGAATCGCTCAAAAACTCCCATGCAACGCCTGCCTGGGGCACCACCATTTTATCAACAATGAGAACAGCAATAGCAGAAACAATCCAATAACAATCAATAATTCAATTTCGTAATTCAGTAATACTGTTTAATCAGACTAATGACTTAGCCATTGACTCACAGCCCCTGTCGTTTACTTTCTCTTTGCATCCCATAACACCCCATTATTACATTATCTTATTATAACATCCCAGTAATAGCCCACTATTCCCATTTTAATAAGTCCAAAAATTGACAGTTAGGAGCTGTTTTGTGACTTGCCTGAGATCACACAGACAGTATAGAGAGAGTCCAGATCCCAACACCAGGTCATACAATGGTGTTCAAACTCCTCTAAATAGGCCAGGTGCAGTGGCTCATGCCTATAATCCCAGCACTTTGAGAGGCCGAGACAGGCTGATGGCCTGAGGGCAGGAGTTTGAGACCAGCCTGGCCAACGTAGTGAAACCCCATCTCTACTAAAAATACAAAAATTAGCCAGGTGTGGTGGCAGACACCTGTAATCCCAGCTACTCAGGAAGCTGAGGCAGGAGAATTGCTTGAACCTGGGAGGTTGCAGTGAGCCAAGATTGCACCATTGCACTCTAGCCTGGGCAACAAAAGTGAAACTTCATTTCAAAAAAAAAATCCTCTAAATAAATATAGAGCACAGCCAGGCACAGTGGCTCATACCTGTAATCCCAGCACTTTGGGAGGCCGAGGCAGGCAGATCACCTGAGGGACAGGAGTTCAAGACCAGCTTGACCAAAAAGGCAAAACCCCATCTCTACTAAAAATACAAAAATTAGCCAGGTGTAGTGGCACATATTTATAGTTCCAGCTCCTTAGGAGGCTGAGGCAGGAGAATCGCATGAACCTGGGAGGCGGAGGTTGCAGTGAGATGAGGTTGCACCATTGCACTCCAGCCTGGGCATCAAGAATAAAATTCTGTCTCAAAAAATAAATAAATAAATAAATAAAAATAAATAAATATCATACAGCACCTACTCTGTGCCAGGAACTGTGTATAAAATAATCTCATAGGCAAATCAGAGTAAAATATTTAAGATAAAAGGATTTTCAATTAATTCTGAACCACTGGACAGAGATTCAACCATGAGACAGTCAGAATGTGGACACTGACCACCCTTTACTGGGCACTTCCTGTCAACAAGGTTCTGGGCCATGCACTTCGCCTGCTTCACCTCATCACCACGTACTGTTAGCCCATTTCACAAAGGGGGAAACTGAGATGCAGGCTGATCCAGTGACTTGCTCAAGGCCCTTGCCAAGAACTTAGGGTGCTGGATTCTGATGCCCTGCCCTGGCTGCATAGATACTCATCATTAGAAGAATGATCTTAAAAATGGTCCCAGGTTCAAGCAATTCTCCTGCCTCAGCCTTCCAAGTAGCTAGGATTATAGGCATGTGCCACCATGCCCAGCTAATTTTTGTATTTTTAGTAGAGATGGAGTTTCACCATATTGGCCAGGCTGGTCTGGAACTCCTGACCTCAGCCTGTAATCCCAGAATTCCAGGAGGCTGAGACGAGAAGATCACTTGAGCCCAGGAGTTCAAGACCAGCCTGGGCAACACAGCAAGATCCCATCTCTACAAAAAATATAACAGAAACAAACAAAATCCCTGGTGCTCTGTGAGTCAGATCTGGGCAGTTGGCAAGAGCTTCTGAGAATATAGAAGATACTGGAAATATCTAAATTGAATAATCTTCTGACATGTTTGGAAGACCTAAAGGAAAGCATCAATACTTCACCCTGGAGATGTTTCTTTCCTTGGCCGGGCGTGGTGGCTGACACCTGTAATCCCAGCACTTTGGGAGGTCAAGGCAGGCAGATCACTTGAGGTCAGCAGTTCCAGACCAGCCTGGCCAACATGGCGAAACCCTGTCTCTACTAAAAATACAAAAATAGCTGGGCATGGTGGTGCACACCTGTAATCCCAGCTACTTGGGAGACTGAGGCAGGAAAATCACTTGAACATGGGAGATGAAGTTTTCAGTGAGAGAAAATTGCACCACTCCACTCTAGGCTGGGCGAGAGAGTGAGAATCCATCTCAAAAAAAAAAAAAAAAAAAGGTTTCTTTCCTTGATCTAAGGGCAGCCTAGGCTACGTGAGGTGGCTCATGCCTGTAATCCCAACACTTTGGGAGGCCGAGGCGTGCAGATCACAAAGTCAGGAGTTCGAGACCAGCCTGGCCAACATGGTGAAACTCCGTCTCTACTAAAAATATAAAAATTAGCTGGGTTTGGTGGCACGCGCCTGTAATCCCAACTACTTGGGAGGCTGAGGCAGGAGAATCGCTTGAACCCTGGAGGCAGAGGTTGCAATGAGCCAAGATCACACCATTACACTCCAGCACTCAGAGCAAGACTCCATCTTGGTGGAGAGCGTAAAAAAAAAGGCAGCATAAACCCATAGGCAAGTTCTGGTGCAGGTCCCTTACCTGAAAGCCATAGCCTCGTGTCTCTGAGATCAGGATGCTCCCTGGGGAGGGGGACTGGAGTTCAGCAAGAATATCTTCATTGGAGGTGGTGGGACTGGGCCAGTACCAGCCAGGGGCCTCCTCCTGGTCTGTGCTGGGGTCTCTGTCCCACTCTCCCCTCCGCCCTCTCCGCAGGGCCCAGGTGTTCGAACAGAGCCACACCAGGGCTGGAACTGCAAACATGGCAGCCTGCAGCCCGTCTTGCTCTGATAGGCTGCGGGAGCACAGTCTTCTACTCTGGAGCCCACAGCAGCCTGTGCCCTGGAATTTTCTGCTTGGTTCACCAATTCCTAGCTGGACCCTGCAGCGGCTATGGTGTTGAACAAGGCAGGCATTCAATCATTAGCTCAGCAATTAAAAGCCTTTGAGGACAGGATCTTCAGTTTCCAGGGACTGACCCAAGTCACCAGCAGGGTTCTTGAAATGTTGCCCTTTGGGTCATTTAGGCAGCACATCTCCTCTGCAGCCCATATGGTCTTGAGAAGAATTAGAATTTTTATAGCAGGGAGACAAAAATTAAGTGAACTAGGCTCCTGACAGCCAAGTGGGAATTCAAGACATCCAAACTGGAACTTTGATTTTCATTCCCCACAAATCTGGTTTCTCCTCCAGCCTTCTCAGCCCAGCTAATAGCACCTGGGTCCTTTCTGTGACTCCGTGCACACTCTGCAAGCATCGTGGACTCTCGCTCTCGTTCACACCCTACGTCCTCTCAGTTACAACTCCTGCTGGCTCGACCTTCAAACGTGACCCAGAATCTGCCCACTTCTCATCGCCGCCACTGTCCCACCGTCTCTCCCTAGACTCCTGCAATAGTCCTTGACCCGCTGCAATCACCTCCCAACTCAGTAGCCTGAGTGATCCTGTTAAAACCGAAGCCAATCACATCACTCTCTGCCCAAAGCCATCTGTGCCACTATTGTGGCAAGATGGCTAGCGAGAGTACCCCTCCTGCATTCAGGAAGCAAAAATTGCGTTGCTGAAAGATCCTTTGTCTCGGTGCTGATTTTTCTTTGCGGTACCGAGCATCTATTTCCAACATCTATTCCCAACAGCCCCTATATCGCTTCCAGTAAAATCCAAGGTTTTGCAGTGGCACTCAAGCCCTCTCTGCTCCAAGCCTCCTATCCCTCCCGACACCTTTGCTCTGCTCCTAAAATCTGCCAGACAGCCCCAGGGCCTTCCCATGCGTTCTTCCACCTTGGACACTCTTTCCCCAGATATCCACAGGGCTCCCTCCCTCCCTCCACACCTGCTCAGGCACCTGTTCCTCAAGAAGACCCTCCCTGATCTCCTCAGTTAACATCACAGCTCACTCCTCATCTTCCACCTCTGCCCCAGCTCTTGGTCCCCCTTACTCTGCTGTTTGGTTGGTTCATTTTTGTTTTTTAGTCGTTGCATTTAACACCTTCCAACAGACAAAATGTCAATGTATTTTCATGCCTATTATTTATTCCCTCTTCTCCTCTATGAGGGAGACTCGCCTCTGAGAGGTGAAGATCTTTTTCTATATTGTTTGCCAGCATCTCCTGGGCAGCTGGTAGAGTCTGACACTTACAGGGAGTTCTGTAAATATTTGTGAAAGAAAAGGGATGCCCCAAGAGCTGTGGGGTTTTCATGAAAACAAACATGAGAAAGAGAACAGAGGAAATGCGTTTGATTTCCCCTCCCCACAAGAGAGGAGATAGGGGAAAAGGAGATGGAGTGAGGGGCCTGGAGACCCTGCCCTGCCATGCCAGGACCCTTGTAAGCCTGTGTCCACTCCCTCCCCACCAGAGCAGGAAGGGGCTGGACCTCCAGGGACCAGTGGTGGCCAGGTGGAGGGAGAACTCCACCCCTGTCCCTGGGTGGAGCTGGGCAGTAGAGGACCACGCTGCTGTGGGGCTCCTGGTTCCAGACCTCAAATAAGGCCAAGAGAAGCAGACAGAGCCATGAGCTATGCATCCTTTCCCTACCTGTGGGCTCCCGGCTGCCTCCAACCTGGATGCAGGGCTTTGCAGTCTTTCTAAATAAAAATCCTGATTGCTGAAGAAGGCGGGTGGAGGGTGACCCTAACAGAAGCGGGCTCTCTGCAGACGCTGGAATGCAGTGCTCTGCTGGGAAACCTCGCCACCTGGGCGGAGAGTGAACCGTGCTGTTCAGCCCAAACAGATGCAAATTCTCATGTCAAACCCTTTAAGGAAGCTGGTCACAGACAGCCCGTCCTCCCTCCTTTCTCCCCCACTCCATCTGGTTGTTAACGAGAATGAGAAAAGCAGATTAGAAGTGTCACCCCTGCAGCTGGTTCAAGGCTGTGCCACCCATCCACTTTCGTTTCCTTCTGACAGGTACAGTTTCTTTCCCGAACACTCCAGTATTGGATTTTGAGAAACCTTCTACTTATATGAATTTCATGAGCTTTACTGTGACCTGGGATAACTCTCTTATGAGCTAAACAAAGAAATGACCTATAAAAGGAAGTTTGTTTTCCTTTGTGATTCTGTGGTATGAGAAATATATTTAGGCCGGATGCAGTGGCTCATGCCTGTAATCCCAGCACTTTGGGAGGCCAAGGTGGGCGGATCACTTGAGGCCAGGATTTGGAGACCAGCCTGGCCAACATGGCAAAATCCCATCTCTACTAAACATACAAAAATTAGCCAGGTGTGGTGGTACACACCTGTAATCTCAGCTACTCCGGAGGCTGAGGCAGGAGAATATCTTGAACCCAGGAGGTGGAGGTTGCAGTGAGCCAAATTACACCACTGCATTCCAGCCTGAGGTGACAGAGCAAGACTCTATCAAGGAAGGAAGGAAGGGAGGGAGGGAGGGAGGGAGGAAGGAAGGAAGGGAGGAAGGGAGGGAGGGTGAAAGGAAAGAAAAGGAAAGGATGGAGGAAGGGAGAAGGAAGAAAAGAAGGAAGGAAGGAAGGGAGGGAGGGATGGAAGGAAAGAAAGAAGGAAAGGAGGGAAGAAGAAGGAAAGAAAGAAGGAAGGATGAAAAAAAGGAGGGAGAGAGGAATGAGGAAGGGAAGGAAGGAAGGGAGGGAGGGAGGCAGGGAAGGAAGGAAAGGAGGGAGGAAGGAGGAAGGAAAGAAGGAAGGAAGGAAGAAAGAAAAGAGGGAGAAAGGATTGCTTGAGCCCAGGAGTTTGAGACCAGCCTGGGCAACATGGTAAAAATCCTGTGTCCATAAAAAATAATTTTAAAAAATTGTAGGACACATAGCCGGTGTCACAGAGAATTGATTGGTGTGGGGGTGGGGGGAACCACACACATTTGGTGTTAGGAGTGTGCTGTGGATAGAAAAAGATCAGAGATTCCACAAATTGATTCTGTCAATTTGTAGAATTCACACACACACACACACGGCTGCCCAATTTTCTGTTATAAGCAGGGGAGGCGAGTCCTCAAAGAGATTTGCAGATGATATGAATGTGTAAGAGAACACTGAGACTTTTCTTTTCCTTTGACCTTATTGTTCAATAATATATTTTTAGATTAAGTCCAGATGCCAAAAGAGTGTTTGTTTGTTGAGACAGAGTCTCACTCTGTCCCCAGGTTGGAATGCAGTGGCTTGATCTCAGCTCATTGCAACCTCTGCCTCCTGGATTCAAGAGAGTCTCATGCCTCAGCCTCCCAAGTAGCTGGGACCACAGGTGCACACCACCACATCTGGCTAATTTTTGTATTTTTGGTAGAGATAGGGTTTTGCCATGTTGACCAGGTGGGTCTTGAACTCCTGACCTCAAGTGATCCACCTGCCTCGGCCTCCCAAAGTACTGGGATTACAGGCATGAACCACCATGGTTGGCCTGGATGCCAGAAGAGTTCTTTGCAAAAACAATTTTTAAATACTCTGAGAAATTATTGTTGGATCATCTTTGTAAAGAAATCAAAGTTTTATTATTTTTATTTTCTGTCTAATGCCTTGAAGTTGCCATGCATTTTGGAGAGACTATGAAAGCTATAAGCTTGTTTTGCTAAGATGAACATTCATTTGTTTTGATGATGCCCTTGAGAAGTAAGAGGTGTCCAGGATTTGTTGTTATTTAGTCATTGTTTTCTTTAGTATGAAGCTGGAAGCAATGGCTGGGCATGGTGGCTCACGCCTGTAATCCCAGCACTTTGGGAGGCTGAGGCGGGCAGATCACAAGGTCAGGAGCTCAAGACCATCCTGGCCAACATGGTGAAACCCTGTTTCTACTAAAATACAAAAAATTAGCTGGGTATGGTGGCATACTCCTATAATCCCAGCTACTCAGGAGGCTGAGACAAGGGAATTGCTTGAACTGGGGAGGCGGAGGTTGCAGTGAGCCAAGATCACACCACTGCACTCCAGTCTGGCGACAGAGCAGGACTCTATCTCAAAAAAAAAAAAAAAAAAAAAAAAGCTGGAGGCCACAGAGAGTGGTTTAGCCAACTTAAGAAGGACCACACGAACAGTGCCGAAATTCAGGACCAGCATCAAGATGCCAGTATGGAGGCTAGGTATGGTGACTCATCCCAGCACTCTGGGAGGCTGAGGCGGGAGGACTGCTTGAGGCCAGGAGATGCAGACCAACCTGCACAATATAGTGAGATCCCATCTCTACAAAAATGCTAAAAATCAGCTGGGCATAATGGTGCATGCCTGTAGCCCTGGCTACTGGGAAGACTGAGTCCAGAGGCTCTTGTGAGCCCATGAGTTTGAGGCTACAGTGAGCTGTGACTGAGCCACTGCTACTCCAGCCTGATCGACAGAATGAGACCTATCTCAAAAAATTAAAATTAAAATATGCCCATATGAATCTGATCTCCAATTCTGTGTGCAGACTACTAAAATGTCTCTCTTGCTAAAAAGATGCTCTAAGAATGGCTACATAGGGTTTATTATTATTTTTTTAATACCAAAGGAGCAATGCTATTAACTGAATACATAGGGTTTTTAAGAAAAATATTTAGCATGTCTTAGGACTTAATGCATGTGACACCTTCAGGCAGCCATAATAAAAAACTAGAGGTTTTCTGTAAATAAATAAATAAAAGCAAAGAATTTAGATTCCCTGGCAACTGTGACCTTAAACTTTGTTTTCAAGGTGGAAAATAATCACATAAAATTAAGCTTTATGAGAACATTCTATGATGATTTCATTTCTTCTCTCTCCCCCGGTTCCACTTAAACACTAATCCTAGAATCCTAAAACTGTTCTTTCCCGGAGATGTCATTATAAGTACCACACTTTTTATGTGCTTTTCCATAAACAGAAAACAATAGCAGCTGAGTGATCAGGCAGTGCACGGATTAGCAGAGGAGTTAGTAATAAGCTTTAGAGGTTTATGTCTGTGGCTCTACTTGTCTAAATTTAAGCCTTTTTGGAGGCAGAAACCCAGTTAACCAATTTAAGGCAACTACCATAACAGTTTCTTGATAATTGGTGATCTCAGTAGAAAGAGTATGTTGTAAATAAACAAAGCAACGAAACCCAGATTTCATTCATCAATGTATCCTCTACAGACCAGTTTAATGGAGATAAATTACCTTGTAGATAATCACAATTCAAACTTAACACACATTGGATTGATTGAAACAAACGGCTGTGTGTGTGCATCTGTGACGGCCTTTACTTTGTTATTACTGATTTAATTATTTTAAAGCCATTATTAAGTGCTCTGCGGGTTCATGGTGGCACTTCTCTAAGAATCTGAAAGTCAATGTAGTCTTTTAAACTACAGAGTTGGTGTCCTTTGTCTTATGAAGGGCAGGAGAGCATAAATTCACTGCCTATAGAAGATATGGGTAGAGGTGTTTAGAAAATACTTAATGGGGCCGGGAGTGGTGGCTCACACTGTAATCCCAGCACTCTGGGAGGCCAAGGTGGGAGGATAACCTGAGGTCAGGAGTTTGAGAGCAGCCTGGCCAATTTAGTGAAACCCCGTCTCTACTAAAAGTATAAAATTAGCCAGGCTTGGTGGCGCATGCCTGTAATCTCAGCTACTTGGGAGGCTGAGACAGGAGAATCACTTGAACCTAGGACATGGATGTTGCAGTGAGCTGAGATCGAGCTACTTCATTCCAGCCTGGTCAACAAGAGTGAAACTCCATCTCAAAAAAAATAGTCAAAGGGCCAGATGCAGTGGCTTACACCTATAATCCTAGCACTTTGGGAGGCTGAGGAGAATCAGCCTCCCAAAGTAGAAGAGTCACTTGAGGCCAGGAGTTTGAGACTTCAGTGAGCTATAATTGTACCATTACACTCCAGCCTGAGTGACAGAGCAAGACCCTTTCTCTAAAATAATAATAATAAAAGCCAGGCGTGGTGGCTCATGCCTATAATCCTAACACTTTGAGAGGCTGAGGTGGGAGAATTGCTTGACTTCAGGAGTTCCAGACTATCAGCTTGGGCAACATAGTGAGTCCCTGTCTCTACCAATAATTGAAAAATCAGCCAGGCATGGTGGCACACACCTGTAGTCCCAGCTACTCAGGAGGCTGAGGCCGGAGGATTGCTTAAGTCCAGGAATTTGAGGCTGTAGTGAGCCATGATTGAGCCACTGGACTCCAGCCTGGGAGACAGAGTAAGACCGCACACATAAAATAATATAATGCAATAATAATAATAATACAGAAAATATTTAACATTCTTCTCAGCAAGATTTTAAAACTCAAAGGTTTTCCGGTCTTCACACTTATTTGTAATGAGGAATTTTTTTAAAGGGGGAAACTTTATTAAAGGGAAAAAGAAACTTTTTCCTTTGCTGATGCTTTTCCTTAATGATGGAAATCTCTTAGTAAAACACATTGAAAATACCTGGATGTGCCTGAGATGTCTGCATCCTTGCATTGGCTCACCCCTGTAACCACAGCACTTTGGGAGGCTGAGGCAGGCAGATCGCCTGAGGTCAGGAGTTAAAGACCAACCTGACCAACATGGAGAAACCCCATCTTTACTAAAAATACAAAATGAGCCGGATGTGATGATGCATGCCTGTAATTCCAGCTACTCCAGAGGCTGAGGCAGGAGAATCACTTGAACCTGGGAGGCAGAGGTTGCAGTGAGTGGAGATCACACCACTGCACTCCAGCCTGGGCAACAAGAGCAAAACTCCGTCTCAGAAAAAAAAAGACACACAACAGAATTGAATTAGTTTGTATTTTTAGCAGAGACGTGGTTTATCCACGTTGGCCAGGCCGGTCTCGAACTCCTGACCTCAAGTGATCCTCCTGCCCCAACCTCCCAAAGTGCTGGGATTACAGGTGTTAGCCACTGCACCCAGCCTGTTCTCTCTCTCTCTTTCTCTCTCTCTCTCTCTCTCTCTCGACACAAGCTGTGAGATTATTCTGGGCTTTCTGTTCATATTTAAGATGAGACACTAACAGTCAATCACACCTGTATGTGGGGGCAGAGCTAGTGACTGGAGGACTTTTCTGTAGACTGATAGAGCGGGGACTTGGAGCACTCATTGGCGGGTCTTCATTGTCGGTTTTATTAGGTCCTTTCTCTAGAGCTGATCTGTTTCCCCAGAAGCGAATCACCCCAGCTCCTGCCTCACCATCAGTTGTAATCCTGGCTGCCATTATTCTGAGACCTACGAAAGGGCAGGAGGCCAGAGGTCAGGGTTCCGAGTGAGTTTTGCATCATTTCCGGGTTTCGGGTGTGGCGCTTCCTCAGCCCTTCCGGGCCAGGTGTTCCGAAATCCAGATTCCTTAACACCTTTTGTCTGCTGTTTTTCCCTCTTCTATTATCTTTATTTTTATGGATTTTTACTTTTTAAATCCTTTATAGTCATTTCATTTGGGTTCAGGAAGGGATGGAAATGAATCCAGATATTCAAACTTCAACTAGAAGTCCTATAATTAATATTTTACTTCAAGAGGTTTAGTTCAAAGCGTATTTCCGTTAGGAGAAAAAATTGTTCTGTAAGCCCCAATGAGCCAAACTAGGAGAGACTAAAGGAACCTGTATAGCAAAAAGATTCCATATTCCACTTAGAGGGGTCGAATAGCAATTCTAAGTAGACTGTCAAAAGCTAAATATGTATATAGTAATTTCTAGAGCAATTTTAAAACTTTCTTTGTAGAATTTATTTTTTGTATAGAAGAAATAGAAATCTTTTTGTACAGAGCTAAAATTAGTATGTTATAGTATATTTCTTTGTATAGAAACACTATATATAGAAATATATACCTAGAAAATCCTGAAGATAAGCAAAAAAAAATTAAAACAATTTTAAAATAAGAAATATAATCAAAACCCAAAAGATACAATTAAAATGGCATACTAAAAGTATTCAAATAATCTGCCAGGCACGGTGGCTCATGCCTATAATCCCAGCACTTTGGGAGGATGAGGTGGGTGGATCACATGAGGTCAGGAGTTCGACACCAGCCTGACCAACGTAGTGAAACCCATCACTACTAAAAATACAAAAATTAGCTGGGCATGGTGATACATGCCTGTAGTCCCAGCTACCCAGAAGGCTAAGGCAGGAGAATCACTTGAACCCAGGAGGCAGAGGTTGCAGTGAGCTGAGATTGCGCCACTGCACTACAGCCTGGGTGACAGTGAGAGACGCTGTCTCAAAATAAAATACTATTTAAATTATCTCAGAGAGGATAAGAAAGGGCAAACAGAAACAAAAATTAGAGGGAACAAACAGAAAACAATTCGATGGTGAACCTAAATTAAAGCATATTAATAATTACATTAAGTGTAAATAGTCTAAGTATACCAGTTAAAAGACAGAATTTTTCAATTTATTTTTTATTTTTAAATTTTATTTATTTTTGAGACAAAGTCTCACTCTGTCACCCAGATTGGAATGCAATGGCACAATCTTGCTCACTGCAACCTCCACTTCCCAGGTTCAAGTGATTCATCTCAGCCTCCTGAGTAGTTGAAATTACAGGCGTGTGCCACCATACCTGGCTATTTTTTTGTATTTTTAGTGGAGATAGACTTTGATCATATTGTTCAGACTGGTCATGAACTCCTGACCTCAAGTGATCTGCCTGCTTCGGCCTCCCAAAGTGTTGGGATTGTTACAGGCGTGAGCTACTGCACCCGGCTTAATTTTTATTTAATTATTATTTTTTGAGACTGGGTCTAGTTCTGTCACCCAGGTTGGAGTGCAGTGGTGTGATCATGGCTCACTGTAGCCTCGACTTTCAAGGCTCCAGCAATCCTCCACCTCAGCATCCTGAGGAGCTGGAACCACAGGTACACACCATCACACCTAGCTAATTTTTGTATTTTTGATATAGATGGGGTTTCACCATGTTGCCCAGGCTGATCTCAAACTCTTGAGTTCAAGTGATCCACCTGTCTCACCCTCCCAAAGTGACTCACCCTCCCAAAATGTTGGGCCACCATGCCCAGCCAGAAATTGTTACAATAAATTTTTAAGAAGACCCAACTATGTGATATCTATAAGAAAATCCACTTTATATATAATGGTATAGGTATGTTAAAAGTATAAAGATGGCGCCAGGTGCAGTAGCTCATGCCTATAATCCCAGCACTTTGGGCGACCGAGGTGAGCAGATCACTTGAGGTTAGGAGTTCAAGACCAGCCTGACCAACATGGCAAAACCCCATCTCTACTAAAAATACAAAAATTAGCTGGGCATGGTGACACATGCCTGTAGTCCCAGCTACTTGGGAGGCTGAGGCAGGAGAATTGCTTGAACCTGGGAGGTGGAGGTTGCAGTGAGCCAAGATCATGGCACTGCACTCCAGCCTGAGTAACAAAAGCAAAACATCATCTCAAAACAAAACAGAAAAAGTATAAAGATGGAAAAATATGTATCATGCAAACGAAAAGCTGGAGCAGCTATATTCATGTAAGATAAAATAAATGTCAGAGCAAAAAAATTTACCAGGGATAAAGAGAGGTATTGCATAATGGTAGAAGAGTCAATTCATCAACACATATAACAATCCTAAATGTACATGCATGTAACAACAGAGCTTCAAAATACATGAAGCAGAAACTGACAGAACTAAAAGAAGAAATGAACAAACCCACAATTAGGCTGGATTTGTTCCACATACCTCTCTCAGTAAGGGATAAAATAAGTAGGCAGAAAGTTGCCACAGCTATAAACGTGAGCAACACCATCAACCAACTGGATGGATCTAATTGACATTTCTGGAATACTCTACCCAAGAACAACAGAATACACATTCTTTTCAAGAGCCCTGGGTCATAAACCAAATCTCAACAAATTTAAAAGAAATTAAATCATATAAAGTTGTTCCCTGACCACAAAGAATTAAACTAGAAATGATAGAAAATTATCCGGAAAATCTCCAAGTGCTTGAAAGTTAAACAACACACTTCTAAATAATCCATGAATCAAAGTGGAAGTTTTGGCCAGGCACAGTAGCTCATACCTGGAATCCCAGCTGCAGTGCAATGGCGTGTTCTTGGCTCACACAACTTCGACCTCCCAGGTTCAAGTGACTCTCATGCCTCAGCCTCCCGAATAGCTGGGATTACAGGTGTGCCCCACCACACCCAGCTAATTTTTGTATTTTCAGTAGAAATGAGGTTTCACCATGTTGGCCAGGCTGGTCTCAAACTCCTGGCCTCGTGATCTGCCCACCTTGGCCTCCCAAAGTGATGGAATTACAGTTATGAGCCACCACACTCAGCCAAAAAGGTGAAAGTTTGAATAGATTGGAAAATATTTAAACTGAATGAAAGCAAAAATACAACATATAAAAATTTGTGAGATGCAGGTAAAAAGTACTTAGAGGAAAATTTTTTATATCCAATGCTTATCTTAGCAGAGAAGAAAAAAAGCTAAGCTTCCACTCTAAGAAACTGCCATAAGAACAAAATAAATTCAAAGCAAGCAGAAGCAAAGAAATAATAACATTAAAAGCAGAACTTGGCCAGAATTTGGCTCATGCCTGTAATCCCAGCACTGTGGGAGGCCAAGGCTGGTGGATCACTTGAGGTCAGGAGTTCAAGACCAGCCTGGCCAACCTGGCAAAACCACATCTCTACTAAAAATACAAAAATTAGCTGTGTATGGTGTCATACACCTATAGTCCCAGCTACTCAGGAGGCTGAGGCAGGAGAATTGCTTGAACCTGGGAGGCAGAGGTTGCAGTGAGCCAAGATCATGGCACTCCACTCCAGCCTGGGTGACAGAGTGAGACACCAAAAAAAAAAAAAAAAAAAACACCCCAAAATATTAAGAGCAGAAAATAATAAAATGGAAAATGGAAATAGGGCTGGGTGCAGGAGCTCACACCTGTAATCCCAGCACTTTGGGAGGTCGAGGTGGGAGGATTACCTGAGCCCAGGCATTTGAGACCAGCCTGAGCAACATAGCAAGACCCTGTCTCTATATAATTAAAATTTAAATAAAGAAAAGAGCCGGGCGCAGTGCATGCCTGTAGTCCCAGCTACTCGGGAGGCTGAGGCTGGAGGATCACTTGAGCCCAGGAGTTCTGGGCTGTAGTGCGCTATGCCGATCGGGTGTCTGCACTAAGTTCAGCATCAATATGGTGACCTTCCGGGAGCAGGGGACCACCATGTTGCCTAAGGAGGGATGAACTGGCCCAGGTCGGAAATGGAGCAGGTCAAAACTCCCGTGCTGATCACTAGTGGGATCACACCTGTGAATAGCCACTGCACTCCAGCCTGGGCAACATAGCGAGGCCCTGTCTCTAAAAAAAAAGAAAAAAGAAAAGAAAATGACTGGGCACAGTGGCTCATGCCTGTAATCTCAGCACTTAGGGAAGCCAAAGTGGACAAATTGCTTGAGCCTAGGAGTTTGAGACCACCCTAGGCAACATGGTGAAACCCTGCCTCTACAAAAAAATACAAAAATTAGCTGACATGGTGGCACACTCCTGTGGTCCCAGATACTTTGGAGCTTGAGGTGTGATGATCGCTTGAGTCCAGAAGGTGGAAGTTGCAGTGCACTCCAGCCTGGGTGACAAAGACCCTATCTCAAAAAGAAAAGAAAAGAAAACTTTTAAAGAGAAAGAGAGAGAAACCGATAAAACCAAAAGCTGATTCTTTGAAAAGATTGATAAAACTGCTAGCTTGACTGACAAAGAAAAAGGGAGAAGACAGAAACTACCAATATCAGAAGGGAAAGAGTGGATGTAATAAAGACCTAACAGATGTTAAAAGGATAATAAGGAAATATTACAAACAACTCTGTGCACATAAGTTTGACAATTTAGATGAAATGCACCAATTTCTTAAAGCTACAAACTACCAAAACCCACCCAAGAAGAAACAGACAGACTAAATAGTCCTATACTGTTAGAAGAAATTGAATTCATAGCTAAAATCCTTCCAAAAAAGAAAACTTAGGTCCAGATGGTTTTACCAGTGAATTCTGCCAAACAATTCAAGAAGATGTAACTCCAGTTCTTCACATTCTCTTTCAGAAAATACATAAGGGAACACTTCCTAACTAATTTTGTGAGCCCAGCATTACCCCAATACCAATGAATTTGACAGATTGCTATTTATTAGTAATGCCTACAACTGACCACATATCACAAAATCCACCTGCAAAAGATACACCAATGCTTTAATTCCAAGGCAGAGATGCACAGGCCCACTCTCCCTGTGTGCTGTGTATCTTCCAAGGATCTTTAGAGAAGCATATATTCTGGTTTCTGCCAACATCCTCAGGAAAGAGTAAACGTGAAGGCCAGGAATCGCCATACCTAAGATACTGTCTTCTTCTTCCTTAGCATAGCTTGGAAGCTATAAGCTTCCAAACCTCGTTCTAGGTCCCCTGACTTCAGCTTGGCCTTCTGAGACTGTTAACCCGTTTCCGACTTTTGTAAGTCTCCTAGAACCTCCTAAAACTTCCTTTCTTTCTTTTTTTATTATACTTTAAGTTCTGGGATACATGTGCAGAACATGCAGGATTGTTACATAGGTATATATGTGCCATAGTGGTTTGCTGCACCCATCAACCCATCATCTACATTAGAGATTTCTCCTAATGCTATCCCTCCCCTAACCCCCATCCCCCTACAGACCCTAGTGTGTAATGTTCCCCTCCCTGTGTTCTCATTGTTCAACTCCCACTTATGAGAGAGACATGTGGTGTTTGGTTTTCTGTTCCTGTGTTAGTTTGCTGAGAATGATGATTTCCAGCTTCATCTGTGTCCCTGCAAAGGACATTAATTCATGCTTTTTTATGGCTGCATAGTATTCCATGATGTATATGTGCCACATTTTCTTTAACCAGTCTATCATTGATAGGTATTTGGCTTGGTTCCAGATCTTTGCTATTGTGAATAGTGCTGCAATAATTTTCTTCTTTCTTTCTTTCTTTCTTTCTTTCTTTCTTTCTTTCTTTTTAATAACTTTCCTGATATTGAATGAACAAATAAATTTAGCTTCTTTTAATCTCAAAGCCTCATTGCAACCCAAATGTCATGATATATCTGCCCGGGCACAGAGCACTTTGCCCCTAGGAGAAGAAGCCTTCCGGTCCCTGGAACACAGAAACAGCTGAAGTCAATTTATATATCAAGACAGACAAATGCATAGAAAAATATTCTATGAAGTATTTGGTTTTATAACAAAAAAGGCAAACAGATGCTTTTACTTTACATTCTTCTTGTCTTAATATAATACATAGGACCATATCCACCTCTTTGTTTCAGAAAGTACTTGAACAGTTTCTATTCTGGAGGATTAGAGATTTCCTAGAAGCCATGACTACCCTACAACTTTACACTGTGGTGGGCAGCAAAGATAGTATTGTGCTTGATCCCAAAGAGAAGACACAAGCCTTTCCAGAAATGTTTACACTGAAGACACACACCAAAAATAAGAGTTTACTAATGTATATTCTCAGCTTCAGTATTTTTTTTCTGCTTCCACTTCTAGACTTAAGAAAAGGCTGCATTCCTCACCCTCCTTCCTCCAGCATTTGCTTCATGCAGTTAAAATGGAATGAATGGCTTTAGTTAAAGCGTAAAAACAGTCTCACTAAGGAGATACTAATTATAGGTGTTATCACGAAGCTCTCAGAAACTCCAGCAGGGGGCTCATTCATTCCTGCTGAGCTGCTACAGACCCCAAGATTATGTCTACATCAGCCTTAGAAATTTCCCACATGCAACACTCCTCTCACACCCCCCAAAGTCATACACCAGTTACAGTGGGAGGGCAACTGTGTAGGTCACTACAAACAGAACCATTGATTTCACCTCTACATTTCCCACAAACATTTAAAATAAAAACAAGGCCGGATGCAGAGGCTCATACTTATAATCCCAGCACTCTGGGAGGCTGAGGCAGGCAGATCACTTAAGGTCAGGAGTTCAAGACCAGCCTGGCCAACATGGAGAAACCTTGTCTCTATTAAAAATACAAAAATTAGCTGGGTGTGGGATGCATGCATGTAGTCCCAGCTACTCAGGGGGCTGAGGAGGAAGGATGGCTTGAACCCAGGAGGCAGAGGTTGCAGAGAGCTAAAATTGTGCCACCACTCTCCAGCCTGGGCAACAGAGTGAGACTCCATCTCAAAAATAAAATAAAATAAAACAAGTGGGGCAGGTGAAACTCTCTTAATTCTTCCCTAGGAAATTCTATAAAGACAGAGTAAAATTTAGAAAATCAAACTAGACATCCAAACGATAATTAACTTGTTTATGTCCACTCATTACCATTGCTGTTACCAGAAAGTGTGTCTTGTCCCAGACCCCAAGAGCGGGTTCTTAGATCTCACTTTCTTGGGAAAGAATTCACAGCAAGTTGCAGACTATAGCGAAGTAAAGACAGTTTGTTAGAAACTATTATGGAGTAATGTATCCTCAGCAAGCAAGAGGAATGCCCCTACTTTTTAATTTTATTTATCTATTTTGATACCACATTTTACTCTGTCATCCAGGCTGGAGTACAGTGGCACTATCATGGCTTGCTGTAGCCTCAACCTCCCAGGCTCAATTGATCGTCCACCTCAGCCTCCCAAGTAGCTGAGCTACAGGTGCATACCACCACACCTGGCTAATCTTTTGTAAAGACAGGGTTTTTCCATGTTGACCAGGCTGGTCTTGAACTCCTGGACTAAAAAGATCCATCTATCTTAGCTTCCCAAAGTGCTGGGATTACAGGCATGAGTCACCATGCTTGACAAAGAATGCCCCTCCCTTAAACATAGTGCTTGCTTATATAGGTTGTTAAGAATAGGATACTTCATTATAAAGACTTTTGATCAGCTTGTGACAGGTTATTAGTATTGTTATTTTCCTATGTTACTACTAATTTCTATAAGAAATTACAAGTGTACTATTATCTTTAAAGCAAAACCTATTCTTAAACTAAGAATGCTTTTTGTTCTTGAAATACTGGGGCATTTCTGTAAGTTCTGGGTCTTTATTTGGTAAGTTACCATCATTAACTCATCCCCATAAATATCTTGTGACCAACAGTGCCAACCCCCTGGGAATGCCATCCAGCAGGATTGGCTTTACCCAGCCTTTATTCAAGATGGAGTCACTCTAGTTAGGATATCTCTGACACTATTAACCTATCTCAATGTCTTTCCCTCTCTCACTGCACAATCTTAGATAATTAATTTGTTAATTATCAATCTCATAAACGAAACAATGCTGACCAAGGTAAATGGCTGGCCTGGATGTTCCCAAGGATGTATTGCAGGTGCCAGGAAGGAATGTGGACCCAGTGTCCACTCTCCCAGTGGATGATTGTAAAACGATTTTCACCATGGTACTGAGAGCCAGAAGGGCAGAAGGGAGCCATATGATCAAAATAATCTTTCCTAGGCTGGGAACAGTGGCTCACACCTGTAATCCCAGCACTTTGGGAGGCCAAGGCAGGTGGATCATTTGAGGCCAGGAGTTCAAGACCAGCCTGACCAAGATGGTGAAACCCTGTCCCTACTAAAAATAGAAAAATTATCCAGGCATGGTGGCTTGCGCCTGTAATCCTAGCTACTTGGGAGGATGAGAGGATGAGACCTACCAATTGCTTGAAACTGGGAGATAGAGGTTGCAGTGAGCCAAGATCGTGCCGTTGCACTCCAGCCTGGGTGACAGAGTGAGACTCTGCCTCAAAAATAATAGTAATCATCATCATCATCATCATCTTTCCTACAGGTAAAATATTTTCTTTTCTTTTGCTTTTTTTTTTTTTTTTTTTTTTTTGAGATGGAGTCTTGCTCTCTTGGGCAGGCTGAAGTACAATGGCATGATCGCAGCACACTACAACCTCGCCTCCCAGGTTCAAGTGATTCTCCTGCCTCAGCCTCCCAAGTAGTTCGGATTACAGGTGCCCGCCACCACGCCTGGCTAATTTTTGTGTTTTTAGTAGAGATGGGTTTCATCATGTTGGCCAGGCTGGTCTTGAACTCCTGACCTTGAGATCTGCTCATTTTGGCCTCCTAAAGTGCTGGGATTATAGGTATGAGCCACCATGCCTGGCTGGTAATATTTTCAAGCTGAAGGCATAGAAGTACTGGCTAGTCATATGTATAGATCATTAAAGAATGAGGATGAGCTTCTAGAAGCAATTTCTGGCAGGTGAGCTTACCTGCTGCTGCCTGGGAGCTTTTTGGTTGTCCTTCTTATTATTATTATTTAATTTTCTGTCCTGAGTAGCTGGGGCTACAGGCGCACACTACTACACCTGGCTAATTTATTTTTATTTATTTTTTTAGTACAGACAGGGTCTTGCCCAGGTTGGCCTCAAACTCCTGAGCTCAAGTGATCCTCCTGCCTGTGCCTCTCAAAGTGCTGGGATTACAGGTGTGAGGCACCGTGCCTGGCTGAGATTTCATCAAGCTACTTAGAATGTCATTCAACTTAAAATTTATGAACTGTTTATTTCTGGAATTTTCCATTTAATATTTTTGGACCTTGGCTGACCGAGGGTTACTGAAACCTCAGAAAGCAAAACTGTGGATAAGAGAGGATTACTATACTGCCATTAAATTGCATTTTTAGAATAATTTCAAAAATTTTATCTAAGTAATATGTATATTCAATTAAAATTTAATGCCTTCAATGTTTTATAAGTGATTAAAATAACAGATTGGTAACAATCTTCTAAGAATATTAGCTACAATCCCAATCACTGTTTTTCAAAAAGACGTTGTCAGTCCTCCTCCTAAAATTTCTCTCCAACAGACCTTCTCCTCCCACTCCCACTGCCCCAAGCCAGCCAGGCCCTTACCTCACACTGCTCCGGGATGCCAGCCTCCGATCTGAAGGTGTCCTGGTGTCTGGGCCTCCATGCAGCTGTCAGTGTGTTCTTTCGGAAAAGCAACTCTGTCCACGCCATACTCTGAGCAATACGCTTTACTGGGTTGTCCCGTAGCCTTCAGGATAAAGTACAAATTCCTAAGCGTGACACCTCGGATGAAGCCTTTTCCAGTCCATCCCCTCCTTCCCAGATTACCACCTGCCCCTTTGACTCTGCCCTTTGGTCTTCAGCCACAACCAGCTGCTCTCTCCAGCAAGCCTCTCCAGCTCTCCAGGCCTTCAGCCATGACGGACTACCTGGACAGCCCTTCCTCCCATTCCTCAGCCTACAAGATCCGATGTGCCCTTCAGCCTCCAATGTTAGCTCACCAAAATCTTCCCTTTGAATTACAAATGCAGCTGGCTGCAAATTCCTCCAAGTGACCAGAGTGTTCTGTAATCACCTCTATTACAGCATCTTTTATTAAGGGGGTGATTTCTTTTTTTGCATTTCTATATTTCCTAAGAGAATATGAATTTCTAGAATCCTAGGAATTCTCATCTAATTTTTATTCCCAATATCTAGCACCATGCAAAGCAAAAAGTAGGTACCCAATAACTGCTTTTGGAATGAATGAAGGAATAAATCAATGAATGGCGACATGCAGCTGCCAGAGCACTTTCTGAGAAGCAAATCTGACCTTGTCACTCTCTGAGCTGCGCTCCTTCCTGGTTGATGAGGTAACACTGGAAGCTATTAACAGATAAGAAAGAGAGAGAAAAAAAGGAGGGGAGAGATCTCTGGGGTTCTGACAAATTATTTATTTTCACTGAGTTTCTGTTTCCTCATTTGTAAAACAAAAGTGCTGCCCGGATGAGCTTTGAAGGCATCTTCCAGTTCTCAAATTCCAGCCTGCTTGGCTCCGGAACAACTTTCCTACAGTCTCTGGCAGCTATAACCCAAGTCTTAGCACCATCTAGTGATAAACAGGCACACAGCGGGGAGGGAAAGCCGGGGAGTGGGGAGGGTGGATAAGAGAAGGAAATGCCAACCTTAATTATATCATGAGCCGCCAAGGAATTAGGTCAAACCTGCAAATACGAAGTTAAACCAAGAGGCCTACCTTCATCCTGGGGATGGATAGACTAACTAGTTTCAGAACATGGATGAAGTAGACAATTATAGAATGCCTGAGACATGGAAAAGGCCATAAAACAATTCCTGTGTACTCTGGCCCTCTTGTTCTTTTATCAATTTACTGCTTATTCCTGTAACTAAATATTTTTCTCGGGAGGACAGGTACTTTTGAAGGACCTATGGCATGGGACTCTAATAACTCAATAAACCACAAATTAAGTATTTATTAAGAGTATATATGTATTTTTCAAGTTTGTTTTTTACTTTTTATTTATTTGAGACAGGGTCTTTCTCTGTTGCCTAGGCTGGAGTGCAGTGGCATGATCATGGCTCACCGCAATCTTGAACTCCTGGGTTCAAGCATTCCTCCCACCTCAGCCTCCTGAGTAGTGAAGACTACAGTGATGTGCCACCATGCCAGCTAATTTTAAAACTGAATTTCAGCTGGGCGCAGTGGCCCATGCCCGTAATCCCAGGACTTCGGAAAACCAAGGCGGGTGGATCGTGAGGTCAGCAGTTCGAGACCAGCCTGGCCAGCATGGTGAAACCCCATCTCTACTAAAAATACAAAAATTACCCAGGTATGGTGGCACGCGACTGTAATCTCAGTTACTCAGGAGGCTGAGGTAGGAGAGTCTCTTGACTCCGGAAGATGGAGGTTGCAGTGAGCCGAGATCACACCACTACACTCCAGCCTGGACGACAGAGTGAGACTCCACCTCAAAAAAAAAAAAATTTCAGTAGAGATTGAGGGAGGGGCGTTTCACTATGTTTTACACAAGCTGGTCTTGAACTCCTGGGCTCAAGCAATCCTCCCACGTGGCCCCCAAAGTGCTTGGATTACAGGTTTGAGGCCCTGAGCCCAACCTCTATACCCTTATTGGAGTGTAATAAGACCAAAATATGACTAATTAACACTATAGGAAATATTAAAGGATACTTCTGAAAGGAACAGCAAAACAACAACAAAATACTAGTGTCAACATTAATTTTTTTAAAACCTACTGACCTACAAATTCTTATTAACCTAATATTTGTTTTCTAAATGACTTTCTAGTTGTCAAAAAACAAGAATCAACAAATCAACTGAACAAAGGACAAAAGATAAAGAAACAATTGAGCACTGACTAATAGAAAACTAGGTTGAGATTTTGCTATAATCTGTCCCCAGGGCTGTCCTGAGACCATATTCTGGACAAAGCACACATGTAAAGGGGTAGGAACTTTGAAGATACTTTGATCAAGAAGGGCCCTTAGGCCAGGCATGGTGGCTCATGCCTGTAATCCCAGAACTTTGAGAGGCTTAAGCGGGAGGGTTGCTTGAAGCCAGGACTTTGAGACCAGCCTGGACAACAAAGTAAGACATTTCTATAATTGGTTTTGTTTTGTTTTGTTTTGTTTTGTTTTCTAATTAGCCAGGCATAGTGGTGTGCGCCTGTAGTTCCAGCTACTCAGAAGGCTGAGATGGGAAGATCGTTTCAGCACGGAAGGGTGAGGCTGCAGTGAGCTTTGATTGCACCATTGCACTCCAGCCTGGGTGACAGAATAAGATACTGTCTCAAAATAATAATAACAAAATAGGCTGGGTGCAGTGGCTCACGCCTATAATCCCAGCACTTTGGGAGGCCAAGGTGGGTGGATCACCTGAGGTCAGGGGTTCTAGACCAGCCTAACCAATATGGTGAAACCCCTTTTCTACTAAAAATACAAAAATTAGCCAGATATGGTGGTATGCGCCTATAATCCCAGCTACTAGGGAGGCTGAGACAGAAGAATTGCTTGAACCCAGGAGGCAGAGGTTGCAGTGAACTGAGATCATGCCACTGCACTCCAGCCTGGGTGACAGAGAGAGACTCCATCTCAAAAATAACAACAACAATAATGATGGCCTGTGAGCGGGGAGCAAGTGAAATCAGTCCTAAATTCAGGCCATTTCTGAAGTGAGATTCCATTTAATACATACTTACATTTGCAAGTCATAATAACCTATGTTTGCATGCATATTATTTTATAAACCTGTTCTTACTCATCATACCTCTTTGGAGTCAATGGAATCTGTGTAACCATTTATTGACTGACACATTATATGTGTAGTGATGATTATTGCATAACTTCAAGAACACAGAGAGTATAAACCTGAAACTGGACCATTTCACTGCAGTGCCATATTTTCCAAACCCAAAATAAGGCCACTTGTACTGACAAAAATGTGCATACGACAAAAGAAAAATGAGGTCTGCCTATACACAGTTCCTCCAGGTGACTTCCCTCTTGGCACATTTATAACCTAGAAGTGTTTGAAAAAGGAAGAAACTGCAGAGGGAAAAAGCAAGTCAGTGTTTTTTTGCCTGGAGTCAGAATCCAGCGGTTGGGTTTTGGAGACTGCTTTGAAGGAAGATGACTCGCTGGGCACCGGCTTTCAGACACTAACAAATATAAAAGAATGTAGGGAGTTATGGGTGATGGACTCATGAGACAGGTCTGTGCCTGACTTTTCTATTTTACCTGCCATTAACTATATGCCTCAACCTGTAAGCTAAGCTTCCAGATGTATCTCTTTTATGGCTGAAACAGTTACATAAAGGATGATACGTTTCATTTGGATAAACTCAATTTTAACTGAAAAATTCAAAAGCATTTCAAACATACAGAGTTGAAAAACAAACTGGTGTTTTTTTGTTTTGTTTTTTGAGATAGGGTTTCACTCTGTTACCCAGGCTGGAGTGCAGTGCCGTGATCGCAGCTCACTACAACCTCCACCTCCCAGGCTCAAGATATCCTCCTAGCTCGGCCTCCTGAGTAGCTGGAACTACAGGCGTGTGCCAACAAGCCCAGCTTATTTTTGTATTTTTGGTAGAGATAGAGTCTCAGTATGTTGCCCAGGCTGGTCTGGAACTTGTGGGCTCAAGCAATCTGCCTGCCTCAGCCTCCCAAAGTTTTGGGATTACAGGCATGAGCCACCGTACCTGGCCAAACAACAAACTTTAAACAAATAATAATTGTTAATTATAATAATGCATAAATAGGTAACCAAAGTACTTCAGGAGATGATCCATTAGCCCAGTGCAAAGCCATCAGCTTCATAATAAAACCTTGGCAAAGAAAACACCTGCAATTCATTTCATGCCTCGTGATTTAAAGCATATTACATTAATGTGAAAAATTACCTTCTGAATTCACACTCATTGAAATGTAAATGTGCTCTCCTTCCCGCTGCCCCTGCCACTTCCCCATTTTATCCTGAAATTCCATTTGTAAATTCTGTACATCCACAGATGCTGTAGTCATTACCTCGATTTTTGTTGATAAGTCTGCTCTGCCTAGAGGTTTTTATAAGTTATTTTTCCTGTAATGAATACTCAGCAATTCAGGCCTGTCTTTTCAGCTGGCTGGATGCTACTGTCCCTTGATTAATGGACCTGCCAACTCGATGAGGTGATACCACACCAACAAAGGCTCAGCCTAGAAAATGTCACCTCTTATCCTGCTTGCCCAAGTACTTCTGTTTTATGAGCTTTGTGTGCCTCACAGATGTGCCTAGTATTTCATTTTGGGTTTTGTTAATAAGAAGGCAAGTTACATGAAAGCAGGTAATTGTATTATTTAATGCAGTAAAAATAATTTATTTGTTCAAATAATGTGCTTCATATGATGGACTTCTTTTTTTCTATTTTTCACTTCTGTCAGCCAAACTGCTACCTAACCATTTAAAACAATGTATAGGTCAATGCAAACAACATTATTTTTTTCTGCCTGGAGATAAGGCCTTACGATAAGAGTTGTTTGAGAAGAAAAAAAAAGTCCTCAAATAAAAACATTTTGCTTTAAAAAAAATTGTTGCTTTAATAAGATAAAGATATGGAAACCCTAGTTAAAAGTTAAAGTTGTATACTTTGATAGCAAATTTTGCTTGTACATTTTTTTTATAGAGACAGGGTCTTACTATGTTGCCCAGGCTAGGGTGCAGTGGCCTGATCTCAGCTCACTGCAACCTCCACCTCCTGGGTTCAATCGATTCTCCTTTCTCAGCTTCCTGAGTAGCTGGGATTACAGGTGTCTGCCACCATGCCCAGCTCAAATTTTTGTATTTTTAGTAGAGATGGGGAGTCTCAGTATGTTGCCCAGGCTGGTCTCAAACTTGTGGACTCAAGCAATCCATCCACCTTGGCCTCGAAAAGTCTTGGGATTACAGGCGTAAGCCACTGCACCCAGCCTAAAAAATATATATTTTGCTTTAATAAGACAAAGACATGGAATCCCTAGTTAAAAGTTAAAGTTGTGGCTGGTCACAGTAGCTCCCGCCTGTAATTCCAGCACTTTGGGAGGCGGAGGTGGGTGGATCACCTGAAGTCGGAAGTTCGAGACCAGCCTGAACAACATGGAAAAACCCCATCTCTACAAAAAAATACAAAATTAGCCAGGCGTGGTCATGCATGCCTGTAATCCCAGCTACTTGGGAGGCTGAGGCAGGAGAATCGCTTAAACCTAGAGGCAGAGGTTGTGATGAGCCGAGATCGCACCATTGCACTCCAGCCTGGCCAATAAGAGGAAAACTTTGTCTCTAAAAAAAAAAGAAAAAGAAAAAGAAAGTTAAAGTTGTATACTTTGGTAGTAAATTTTGTTTGGACTTTTTTTTTTTTTTTTTTTAAGAGAAAGGGTCTCACTATGTTGTCCAGGCTGGAATGCAGTGACTATTCATAGGCATGCTCATGACACACTATACCCTTGAAATCCTGTGCTCAAGTGATCCTCCCATCTCAGCCTTCCAAGTAGCTGAGACTACAAGTTCAGGCACCAGCTCCAGGTGCATCCACTGTTATTTATTATTATTATGGCTAAGATGGCTGGCCGCTGAAAGTACTTTTTATGTTGTTGATAAAATTTCTTTTTTTTTTTTTTTTTTGAGATGGAGTCTTGCTCTGTTGCCCAGGCTGGAGTGCAATGGTGTGATCTTGGCTCACTGTAACCTCTACCTCCTCTGTTCAAGCGATTCTCCTGCCTCAGCCTCTGAAGTAGCTGGGATTATGGGTGCCCACCACCACACTCAGTTAGTTTTTGTATTTTTTAATAGAGGCTGGGCTTCCCCATGTTGGTGAGTCTGGTCTTGAACTCCTGACTTCAGGTGATCTGCCTGCCTCGGCCTCCCAAAATGCTGGGATTACAGGGTTGAGCCTCTGTGTCAGGCCAGATTCCATTTCAGTGGAAGAATCCTAACCCTCACACTGTAAATAGGTAAAATTATGTGCTACTTCAAGCTTCTAAATAAAATATTCTTAAAAAACTACGCAGGGCCAGGCAGAGTGGTTCACACCTGCAATCCCATCACTTTGGGAGGCTGAGGCCCAGGGATCACTTGAGCCCAGGAGTTCAAGCCCAGCCTGGGCAACATAATGAGATACCTATCTCTACACAAATTTTAAAATTTAGCCAGCCACGTTGAAATGCGTGTCTATGGTCTCAGCCAACTGGAAGGCTGAAGCGATTGCTTGATCTCAAGGTATCAAGGCCATGATTATGCCACTGCACACCAGCCTGGGTGACAGAGCGAGACCCTGTTTCTAAAATAAATACATATATATAAATAAACTAACCATGGAGCAGAATAAATTTCAAGGGGATTATGAAGACTAATGATCCCAAAGTTATAAATGATCCCAAAGTTATAAAACAATGGACTGCCCCCAAAAATGTATTCCACAATTTGAATAAAGTACTTATGTAAGCACAAATGCCATACTGGGGCCCAAATAGAAGAAAGTTAAAAACAAACAAACAAACAAAAACGACTTCTTTCAGTGACTTCGGGGATATATGCAAAATATAGGCCTCAAAATAAAGAGTATATGAGTACATAATTTCCATGACCATAGAAATCTAAAATGTCATAAAATTTTAAGAAAGGATGGGCCAGGCATGATGGCTCACACCTGTAATCCCAGCATTTAGGGAGGCCAAGGCCGACAGATCACTTGAGGTCAAGAGTTTGAGACCAGCCTGGCCACCATGGTGAACCCCCATCTCTACTAAAAATCAAACATTAGTCAGGTGTGGTGGTGCGTGCTTGTAATCCCAGCTATTCTGGAGGCTGAGACAGGAGAATCACTTGAATCTGGAAGGCGGAGGTCGCAGTGAGTGGAAATCGCGCCACTGCACTTCAGCCTGGGTGACCGAGTGAGAGACCTTGTCTCGAAAAAAAAAAGGTGGGGGCACATAAGTCCAGAGCCAAGATAGCATCCAATGGAGAGGAGGCTCTGACCTCTTCCAGGGCGGCAGAGGTACATCAGCGTGGTCAAACACGAGGACCAGAAGGTTGAGAGAGAAGTGAGGACATCCAGGTCCCATACATACCAAACCTGACCAACGTCAAGGCTGTCTAAAACCCAATTTAAAAAGCCAATGGGCCAGGCATGGCAGCTCACACCTTTAATCCCAGCACTCAGCACTTTGGGAGGCCAAGGTGGGTGGATCACCTGAGCTCAGGAGTTCGAGACTAGCCTGACCAACATGGTGAAACCCCATCTCCACTAAAAATGCAAAAAAAAATGGCTAGCTGAGTGTGGTGGCAGGCACCTGTAATCCCAACTACTCGGGAGGCTGAGGCAGGAGAATCTATTGAACCCGGGAGGCAGAGGTTGCAGTCAGCCAAGACTACGCCACTGCACTCTAGCCTGCTCTCCAGCCTGGGCAACAAGACCAAAACTCCATCTTCAAAAAAAGACTAAGATTAAGGTAAATTATTAGAGGGAATTTTTTTAAAAAGAAGACAACATATGAGGTGTTGAGGCTATCATTCACAAACATTCCAACAGCAATGAGAACAGCAGTATGTGGTAAGCAGAAGTAATAAGACACTCAGTTGAACATAGAATGAGAAAGCCCGTTGAAGACACCACAGACTTGCAGCTTCCTAATGCATGGAATACATGATTTAAGCCAGCCAGTCTTGTTGGCTCATGCCTGTAATCCCAGCACTTTGTGAGACAGAGACAGACAGATCACTTGAACCCACGAGTTTGAGGCCAGCCTGGGCAACATAGTGAGACCCCATCACTACACAAAATACAAAAATTAGCAAGGCATTAACTAGCTGGGCATGGTGGCACATGACTAGAGTTGCATCTATTTGGGAGGTGGGTGGTGGAAGGATCACTTGAGCCCAAGAGTCAGAGGTTGTAGTGAGCTAAGATTACACCACTGCACTCCAGCCTGGACAACACAGTGAGACCCTGTCCCAAAAAAGGAGGAGGAAGAAGAAAAAAGACTTAGGCAAGCTTTCAGAAGAAACCAAAGTTTATGATACAACAAAATATTAATGAAATGCAGTCTCGGGCCGGGCATGGTGGCTCACGCCGGTAATTCCAGCACTTTGAGAAGTTGAGGTGGGCGGATCACAAGGTCAGAGATTGAGACCATCCTGGCCAACATGGTAAAACCCCGTCTCTACTAAAAAGAAAAATTATATCTTCAAGGTTTTTTTGTGTAAAAGAAAAAAATAGCTGGTCGTGGTGGTGCATGCCTGCAGTTCCAGCTACAAGCTGAGGCAGGAGAATCGCTTGAACCCGGGAGGTGGAGGTTGCAGTGAGCCAAGATTGAGCCACTGCACTCCATCCTAGGCAACAGAGTGAGACTCTGTCTCAAAAAAAAAAAAAAAAGAAAAAGAAAAAAGAAAGAAAGAAAAAGAAAAGAAAGAAAACATGGAACACAGTCTCTATAGCTGACTACTACTCATTTTGTTATATTGTCCTAAAAGAGTAATGTCTCTAATCATTCTACAGTGAATCTTCTGCTGGGTATTATGCGAATATTATAAAGAAATTGCTAATGAAATCTGTCAAGTGTTAAGAAAAACTCGTCAGATATCATGGAAAACTTCCATGTGCAAGTCAAATATAAGTAATAAGCTTTGCTAAGTAGAACAATTCTAAATCCTCAAGCATGCATAACTCTCAGCTCTGTTAGTTGTCTCATTTGATGTCATATCAATTTGCTGACAAACTAGTAAGACAGCCTCAGTTTTTCATATTAACAATCTCATGCAGATATTTTTAGGGTCCTGCTCATTAGAACTGGGTAGATGCTCTTTGACTTCCTTCTAAGCAAATCTGAAAAATTCTGTGATTCAATAAGCATTATTCTTTGTTTATTGTGTTTAAGGCATTACTCATATCTGGAAGAATTATCCCAGATTGCAATGGATAATTCAAATCTGAATCATACGAAGATTCTAATCCCCTTTTCTAGTCTTCAAATAGGGCCTTTTTTTTTTTTTTTTTTTTAAGACAGAGTCTCAACAGGGGTTTGCAGCCAGCTGCAATTGTAATTCAAAGGCTGGAGTGCAGTGGCACGATCTTGGCTCACTGCAACCTCTGCTGCCTCAGCTTCCAGAGTAGTTGAGATTACAGGTGCATGTCACCACGCCCAGCTAAGTTTTGTATTTTTAGTAGAGACAGCATTTCACCATGTTGGCCAGGCTGGTCTTGAACACCTGACCTCAAGTGATCCATCTGCCTCAGGCTCCCAAAGTGCTGGGATTACAGGCATGAGCCACCACACCTGGTCCAAAAGTGCTTTACTGTGGCCATCATGCAAGGCTCCTGAGGAGTCATTAGAAATAAAGGACCTACAAACACTCTCTCTGTTCTGTCCTTTAAATAGATTTAGATTCAGATGAAATGCAAAATATTATCTCTGGTACAAACTTCTGTGGCTCATACTTCTTCTTTTTTTTTTTTTTTTTTTTGGTGGGTGCTGTTCGTGACTAATTTGCCAAAACCCATCCAATGTATTATCATATTATCCTCCAGTGAATTAAGGCCAATCTAATTTTTTTTTTTTTTTGAGACAAGGTCTCTCTCTGTCCCCCAAACTGGAGTGCAGTGGTGCCATCATAGCTCACTGCAGTCTCAACCTCCTGGGCTCAAACGATCCTCCCACCTCAGCCTCCTGACTAGCTGGGACTATAGGCATGTGTCACCACACCTGGCTAATGTGTGTGTGTGTGAGTGTGTGTGTGTATGTGTGTGTGTTTGTGTGTGTGTGTGTAGACAGGGTTTTGCCATGTTACCTAGACTGGTATCAAATTCCTGGGCTCAAGCTATCCTGCCACCTCGGCCTTTCAAAGTGCTGCGGTCACAGGCATGAACCACTGTGCCCGGCCCTGATTTTTAAACTTATTACTTATATTTGACTTATACATGAAAGTTTTCCATGGTATCTGAATTATTCTTTTGGACCTGTCTGGAAACACTTCACGTGACACCCTCCTCTACCCACTTCTCATTAAAGACCAAAACACTTGGTTTCAGAAATTTGGAAACGTGGCCGAGCACAGTGGCTCAGACCTGTAATCCCAGAACTTTGGGAGGCTGAGGCGGGTGGATCATTTGAGGTTAGGAGTTCAAGACCAGCCTGGCCAACATAATAAAACCCTGCCTCCACTAAAAATACAAAATTAGCTGGGCAGTAGTGGCATGCGCCTGTATTTGTAGGTGCTCTGGAGGCTGAGGCAGGAGCATCACTTGAGCCCGGGGGGCGGAGGTTGTGATGAGCTGAGATCGTGCCACTGCACTCTAGTCTGGACGATAGAGTGAGACTCCTGTCGAAAGAAAGAAAAGAAAGAGAAAGGGAAAGGAGGGGGAGGGAGGGAGGGAGAGAAAGGAAGAAAGAAAGAGAGAAAGAGGACGGAAGTCAGGAAGGAAGGAAAAAAAGAAAGAAAGAAGGAAGGAAAGAAAGAAATTTGAAAATGTGAAAGGTGGGGGCCCAGTCTCCAGAGACTGTTGATAATGCGCTCCGGAGCCATTTGTCTAGTTAACTGCCTTCATCAGAAAGGATCCTAAAGCTTCTCTCACCTCCCTCCAGGAGAGGGCCAAATGGCCACAGGCAAGCCTAAGGTCTCTAGGTTAGCTCCAAAGTGCAGGAAAGACTACGGAGCTACGTCCCTAGGTATTTACATGTCAAAGGGAGGAAGTCCCAGAACTTGAAGACCCCTCCAAGTGGTTAAAGCTGAGACACCTGGGGCTATCTAGTTCCTGGTGAGGCTTTATTTACAATATCAAAGGGCTGGGGTTAGGTTTAGGGACAATTAAGTTTCCAAGGAGATCCTTTCTTTTTTTTTTCTTTCTATTTTGAGAAGGAGTTTCGCTCTTTGGTTCTTGTGGCCCAGGCTGGAGTGCAATGGCGGGATCCTGGCTCACTGCAACCTCCGCCTCCCAGGTTCAAGTGATTCTCCTGCCTCAGCCTCCAGAGTAGCTGGATTACAGGTGCCAGCCACCACACCCAGCTAAGGAGACCCTTTCAAAAAGGGAGAGGAATAGCTACCTCCTTCCCCTTTATAAGCAGAGAAACCTTGTGCTTCATCTGTGAAGTGCTGGCTCCTTGCACAGGAAATGTCCTGGCCAGGAGTAAGGCTTAAGGGGAGGCTGGAATCGGGGTCTATGTACTTATTTCCTACAAGGTGATTAACATGAAATCTGTCTCTGATCCCAAACAGCTGTGTGTGTGCATTCAGGATCAAATTAATATTTAAAAACCACTGGCAGGCCAGATGTGGTGGCTCACATCTGTAATCCCAACACGTTGGAGGCCAAGATGAGAGGATTGCTTGAGTCAGGGTGTTCGAGACTAGTCTGGGCAACATAGGGAGCCCACCCGCCCCCAGCCTTGTCCCCACCCCCCACCGACCCCTGTCTCTACAGATAACTAAAAAATAATAATTACCCAGGTGTGGTGGCACGTGCCTGTGGCAGGAGGATCATCTGAGCCCTGGAGGTCGAGACCGCAGTGAGCTGTGATTGAACCACTGCACTCCAGTGTGGGCGACAGAGCAAGACCGTCTCAAAAACAAAAACAGTAAAACACTGGCAGGCTGAATTTGGTGGCACATGCCTGTAATCCCAGCAAGAAGGCAGAAGGATTGCTTGAAGCCTGGAATTCTAGACCAGTCTTGAGACGTGAGTCACTTTAGCGGAAGTCTGACCTGCAGACCCAGACAATGGCGGATGGATGAATGCACTCTCGCACCGTTACAGTGTTTCAGATGAGCTAGGGATGGCCATCAGCTGCTTTTGGAGGGTGAAATGCAACCAATCAACCCAGACCCTCTGTCTATCCACACTTTTATTCATAACAGCGGTTCTAAGGTAACACACTTGTGGATAATTAACATGGTTAAGAGAATGGTTTTAAGACTGATAAAAGCTTTAGGTTCCTGGGCCTAGAGTAAATGCTATTAATAGGTAATTCCCCTTTATCTTCCCAGCGAGACCACCCAGCACAAAATCTACAGGAGTAAATAGTTAGAGTGGAGACAAATGGGTGTGGGGTAAACAGACTTAATTGGGAAGGCCTTTGATCATCTCTACCTCTCTCTAACTTAATGGACTGGCCGGCTGCCTTTCGCCTGCTCCAATAAAGCCTTTGGCCTTCCAAAAGGCCTGAGACTAATCTGTAACTTTCCCTAATATATCTTTAATATTTTCTGTAATATTTTGCCAATTCATCCCTAGTGGATCTCAACACAGTCTGGGCAACATAGTGAGACCTCATCTCCATAAAAAACAAAAACCACTAACAGGAGCCTGGGGTGAGTGCTCTTCCTCCACCAATCATGATTGACTCTGGAGAAAGAGGGAGGCGAAGCATCCAGTCAAAAGCCTTGTCCTGCGTCCCCAGGCTGGGAGGTGCCAGGGTGGCTCTGACTCTGCAGCCATAATTGCTCTGGGCATGAGATGTTCATCCTTACCTTGCAGAATTGCCAGATAAAATACAGGGCACAAAGTTAAATTTGAAGTCTGGATAAATAACAATTTTTTTAGCATAAGTATATCCCAAGTATTGCATGCGCCATACTTAAGCTTAAAGAAAAAAAAAAAAACTTCATTTTTGATCTGAAATTCAAATTTACCTGGACTTTCTGTATTTTTACGTGTTAAATCTAGCACTCAACCATGGTGACCAGGGAACAGGACCCCCTGGAGATGCCAACACCTTATACCCATTGAAAGAATAATATAAGGGCCAGGAGCAGTGGTTCATGCCTGTAATCCCAGCACTTTGGGAGGTCAAGGTGGGTGGATCACTTGTGGTAAGGAGTTCGAGACCAGCCTGGCCATCATGGTGAACTCCCATCTCTACTAAAAATACAAAAGTTAGCTAGAAATCGCTTGAACTCGGGAGGTGGAGGTTGTAGTTAGCTGAGATCACGCCATTGCACTCCAGCCTGGGTGACAGAGCAAGACTCCATCTCAAAAAATAAATAAATAAAATAAGGGCACTCAGGCCTTCTTTCTCTCCATTTCGGAAGGGATATTGAAAGAGATAGTGCTCAGGATATCGAATCCAGGAAATTTTACTCTACAATTTTTTGGTTACAGTGAGTTTATGATGGTTTTGTTTTGTTTTTTTTTCTTTTTGCTTGTCGGCCAGGCTGGAATGCAGTGGCATGATCTCGGCTCACTGCAACCTCCACCTTCCAGGCTTAAGCAATTTTCCTGCCTCAGCCTCCCAAGCAGCTGGGACCACAGGCATGTGCCACCACGCCTGGCTAATTTTTGTAATTTTAGTAAAGACAGGGTTTCAGCATCTTGGCCAGGCTGGTCTTGAACTCCCGACCTTGTGTAATCCCAAAGTGCTGGGATTACTGGAGTGAGCCACCGTGCCCAGCCCTGAATCTTCTTATAACAACCTGGAAGTATTGTTTTCTTCCTCCCAACTTAGGGATGAAACAGTTGAGGCCAGAAAGCAACTAGAACAGTGTTTGTGTTTGGCACAAAGAAAGAATTTTAAAAAATATTTATTGAATGAATGAAAGTTACCCAGGGGTGCTGGAACTGCAGGTTGGTGGCAGAAGCAAAACAGTGGCCTCCGGGGTCTTTTCTCTTGGCTGTTTCTGTCTCTAGCCAAGGTGCTGATTCCCTGAGAATAAATCCCCTTGCCTGTCTTAAGTTTGAATTTCTTCATCTATTATTTGGGTCTGATAATTTGCTTCCTGATCACGCAGCAGCATGGACAACCTTTTTCCTAACTGAGTGGGAAAAAGGTTTCCAAAGCCCTAAAGCACCATCACCTTTGTTCTCAGTCCAGTAGTAAAAGCAAGCAATGAGGCATAGTGTCCAAAGGATTATTGATGAGGAGAGTTCTGTCCCAGTAGGCTTTGCTGTGGTGTCAGGACAGGGAGGGAGCTGGGAAGTACCTAAGGGGCATGAGGCTTGATGCTCCAGTTCTCCTTGCTGGTGAATCACTCTCTCGCATTGGGCTGACCATCCACAGACAGGTGTTTGAATTTCATCTTGGTTAAAACAACTCCCTCAGCCAGGCGTGGTGGCTCATGCCCGTGATTCCAGCACTTAGGGAGGCCAAAGTGGGTGCATCACCTGAGGTCAGGAGTTCGAGACCAGCCTGGCCAACATGGCGAAACCCCATCTCTACTAAAAATAGAAAAAATGAGCTGGGCGTGGTGACAGACACCATAATCCCAGCTACTTGGGAGACTGAGACAGAAGAATCACTTGAACCCAAGAGGCAGAGGTTTCAGTGAGCTGAGATCACACCACTGCACTCCAGCTTGGGTGACAGAGTGAGACTCTGTCTCAAAAACAAACGAAAAACCACACAAACAAACAGAAAAAGCCAACTCTTTCTCTCCTCTAATCCCTTTTCTGAGGGGCTCTTCTTGAGGTCTGGATTTAGAAACCACAAGTGTCTGTAAAGCCAAAGTCACACCCAGAAGGGGTGGCCCAGATCTTGAGTTTTAAATTATCAGGAAACTCCCAGAAGTACTTTCATCTGCATCAGCTAGGTTTTTCTCATTGTGAGCAACAGAACCAGCTCTGACCAACTTAAGCAGAAAGTGAACGTATTTAAGATACACAGGAGGCTTGTGTCATTGGAGGAAAGTTGAGTAGGCCAGGAAGGGCAAGAACACAGGTAGTAACAAGAACCTGAGCAGCAGGAACTCATGTCCAGTGTGATCAGGGGGTTGAAGTTGTGAATCAACTGCTCCCATTTTCTTTTTTTCTTTTTGAGATGGAGTTTCGCTCTTGTTGCCCAAGGTTGGAGTGCAGTGGTGCAATCTCAGCTCACTGCAACCTCTGCCTCCTGGGTTCAAGCGATTCTTGTGCCTCAGCCTCCTGAGTAGCTGGGATTACAGGCATGCACCAGTATGCCCGCCTAATTTTGTATTTTTAGTAGAGACAGGGTTTCTCCATGGTGGTCAGGCTGGTCCCAGACTCCCGACCTCAGGTGATCTGCCCACCTCAGCCTCCCGAAGTGCTGGGATTACAGGCAAGAGCCACTGAGCCCGGCCTTCCAATTTTCTTTACTTTTTTTTTTTTTTTTTTTTTTCTGAGGCAGAGTCTCATTTTGTCACCCAGGCTAGAGTGCAGTGGCATGATCTTAGCTCCCTGTGACCTGGGTTCAAGCAATTCTCATGCCTCAGCCTCCTGAGTAGCTGGGATTACAAGTGTGAGACACCACACCCGGCTAATTTTTGTATTTTAAGTAGAGACAAATTTCCACCATGTTGGCCAGGCTGATCTTAAACTCCTGACCTCAAGCTATCAGGAGTTCAAGACCAGCCTCGGCCTCCCAAAGTGCTAGGGTTACAGATGTGAGCCACTGTGCCTGGCCTCATTCTCTTCCTTTCCCTCTCCATTTCATTGCTCCTTTTAATTTTTTTAAAGTAATTATTTTTAAAAAATGTCTTTAATGCATTTATGTTTGAGACAGGGTCTCACTCTGTCACCCAGGCTGGAGTGCAGTGGCACACTCACGGCTCATGGCTCACTGCAGCCTCTATTTCTTGGGGTCAAGCGATCCTGTCACCTCAGCCTCACTAGTAGCTGGGAGCACCACGATGCCTAGCTAATTTTTGTATGTTTTGTAGAGATAGCATTTTGCCTTGTTGCCTAGGCTGGTGTTGAAACGCTAGGCTCAATCAATCTGCCCGCCTCGACCTCCCAAAGTGCTGGAATTACAGGCGTGAGCCACTGCACCTGGCCTTTTTTTAGAGATAGGGTCTGACTCAGTCACCTAGGCTGGGGTGCAGTGTTACAATCACAGCTGTCTGCAGCCTCGAACTTCTGAGCTGAAGCAATCCTCCTGCGTCAGCCTCTCAAGTAGCTGGGACTGGAAGAGTGCACCACTATACCTGTTATTTTTTGTAGAGACGGAGTCTCGCCATGTTGCCTAGGCTGGTCTCAAACTCCTATGCTCAAGTGATCCTTCTGCCTCAGCCTCCCAAAGTGCTGAAATTATAGGTGTGAGCCACCATGGCTAGTCCATTTTATTGCTCTTACATCAGGATGTTTTCAGCTGCAGGTAACAGAGATCCTATGAATGGCTTTAAATAATAAAGCTATTTCATTATCTCCTATAATGAGTAGTCTGAAAGCACGTGGTGTCAGGGTTGGTTTGGTAACTCAAGCATGTCACCGGTTGCAGCTCTCCAATTTTTGGCTCTTCAGTCACAAGATGGCTGCTGCAGCTGCAGGTACATTCTCACTTCAGTATCCCAAGCAGAAGAATAGGACAACAGCAACACAGGGCTTTCCATACTTGATTAATTCATTGGTTGGAACTGGGTCACGCCTAGCTACAAAAAAGGCTGGAAAGACAAGACTTCAGCAAAAGAGAACCGAGAGCAGTGATTGGCCAAAGCTAAATCAGGACTCTGTTAGCAAGGAAGAAGTGGGCAATCCCTCTTAAGATCCACCTTCCCAGCAAAGAGAGCCAATGGGCCTGGCTCAGGTCACCATGTCGGAGTCACCATGTATGACTGAAAGGTAGTTTTCCAAAAGAGGAAGCAGAATTCTGGAGCTAGAAGAAGAGAGCCGGAAGCTGAGTGCAGAAAAGACATCTTTATCTCCTTCAACCACTGGCCATTTCAGATATTGGGCTGTATCACAACCTAGCCAGCACAGGCTCTATCATTTGTGAGATCCAGTGCAAATAAAAAGCAGGACACATGGTTCAAAAATTATTAAGAATTTCAAGCACAGAGCATTTCTGGACAGAGGGTCCTGTGTGACTGCACAGGTCACAAGCCTATGAAGCCAGCCCTGAGCCTAACCCAGAATCTGAGTGATTGCCCCAGGGACAATAAGCCTTGCTGGGGTGTTTTAGGGTCTGTTTTGTATAAAATTGGGTTAAATCATTAATTGATAGATAGGGAAGCTGTGCTTTATATTGTTATAATTAACATGTGTCCAGCCCTTTGCACAAACACTGTGAATCAAGAAAAAAGGTGATCAAAGCCCTCTGTGTGTATAACCCTGGGCAGAGGCAGAGTCCTGAGAAGACAGAGCTCTCCAGAGGTTTCCAGTCTACCCCAACTATCAGAGTACGGGGGATGGCAAGTTGGTTTCCTTCCTCATGCCCATTCAACCTTTAAATTTCGGTGTATTGCTTAATCATCATAGTGGCACTGTGTGGCTCAAAGTATTATCTCCATCTTATAGATGAGGTCACTGGGGCTCAATGATCCATGAGAGAGGTCCATGGTCATCCATGGTACATGATCAAACTGGGACTGGAAGCCAGGCAGCCTAAATCCTTGCGTCCATGCTCATCAGAACAGAGTGTCATTGAACAAATCTAACAGGGCTGGGGAAATTGTAAGAAATTGTCTTGGTCAGACCAATAGATGAGACAGACATAAAAGGGCTTTTGACTTGAAGGGCCTAGAGTCCTAGAGGCCATGAAGGTTTTGTTTTTTCTTTTTCCTGTTTTTTTTTTTTTTTTTTTTAGACCAAGTCTCACTCTGTTGCCCAGGTTGGAGTGCAGTGGCATGATCTCAGCTCACTGCAACCTCCGCCTCCCAGGTTCAAGCAATTCTCATGCCTCAGCCTCCCAAGTAGCTGGGAATATAGGCTCAAAAATTAGTCACAACATCCAGCTAATTTTTGTATTTTTAGTAGAGATGGGATTTTACTATGTTGGCCAGGCTGGTTTCTAACTCCTGACTTCAGGTGATCTGCCCACCTTGGGATTACAGGCATGAGCCACCATGCCTGACCCTATTTTTTCTTTTAATAGAGGTGGGGTCTCACTATGTTGCCCAGGCTGGTCTTGAACTCCTGGGCTCAAGCAATCCCCCCCACCTCAGTTCAAGCCGTCTTCCCACCTCAGCTTCCCAAAGTGGCCATAGAGGTTTGATAAGAATATCACTCCAGCAATAGGAATGCAGGATGGTTAGAGCCGCAAGGATGTCCCTAGAACATTTGCTAGAGTGCCTGGGCCAGGAAATTCACTTAGTTTTTCTCACAAAGGTGTCTGTCATCCATGGCTGATTTCTGAAATGAATCCACAAACCAGAAACATTTGTCTAACTACTTTAATTAAAATGCATTGTAATATGAAAGGCAGAGTGTAAATAAAGTGCTCATGTTTACTAAGAAAACAGATTAAAATATTCCAGGTAGCTGAACACACTTTGATAATAAAATTGGAAACAGCTGCTTGGTTTTCATTGTATTTAAAATATTTATGTAGTTAAAAAATAACTGGCTATTCATTTTCTTTTTAAATGCAGGAAATGTTGAGACATTTTAAATGAGTAGAGATTGAACATACATAAATAAGGGTCCCGTTTCAGCTACAGAATTATAATGCTTCTGAGCTATTTCATTCATACCTCAGCAAACAACAAGTCCAATTCAATTTCGAGAAGAATGCCAGCCTCAAATTCAATTTATTCAATATCTAAGTTTTGTGAAAGTGCTGAGTTAAAGGAGCTATCTCAGGGAAATTAAAACACTGCTAATCTCATTTCAAAATCAATTTTCTTTCCAGGACAATTCTTGGGAACCTCAAGAATCTCTTGCTTTATATAACAAGGAGTATACATTCAAGAACTGATATCTAAAAGAATAAGTACATTGGAATAAAAAGTATTTCTTATAAAATAGGATCTCACAGGGAAGGTGCTGTTGAAGCATTTTGCCATTTACTGAAAATCAATGTGTTTATTAGCATATCTGAAATATTCGCTAATGGTGGAAGCGTTCTCTATACTTTGATCTTAGAATATGCCGTACAAGGGCCGGGTGCAGTGGCTCACGCCTGTAATCCCAGCACTTTGGGAGGCCGAGGTGCGTGGATCACGAGGTCAAGAGATCGAGACCAGCCTGGCCAAATGGTGAAACCCCATCTCTACTAAAATATAAAAATTAGCTGGGTGTGTTGGTGCAGGCCTGTAGTCCCAGCTACTCAGGAGGCTGAGGCAGAAGAATCGCTTGAATCTAGGAGGTGGAGGTAGCAGTGAGCGGAGATCGAGCCACTGCATTCCAGCCTGGTGACAGAGGGAGACTTCGTCTCAAAAAAGAAAAAAAAAAAAAAAGAATATGTGATACAAATATACAAATAGTAAATGGAGATGAAGGAAAAATAACTGCCTAAACTCTGAGACTTCACCCATTTAAAAAATGTTTACTAGTGAAATTATGTCTGCACAAGATTATTTTATGGCAGGATTATTTTTAGCAGCATAAAATTGGAAACAACGCAAATGCCCATCAATGGGAGAGTGGTTTAAATCTTATTATACATCCATCCAACAAACTAGGTTGCTGTCATGAAAAAATAAGCATGCTCTTGAAGGATAGAGAACAATCTCCAAAGTAAATTAAGTGAAAAATAACAGTGGCTCTAATATGTGTTACCACTTCTGTTAAAATTAAAAAGGAAGGGAAGCAGCATTTACATATTTCCTTGTATACGCATAAAATAGCTCTGAAATGATACAGGAGAAACTGTTAACAGTGGTTGCTTCCAGAGAGGGAACCAAGGAAGTTGGGTACTGGGGTAGGATGAAGAATTTTTATTGGATGTCCTTTTGTACCCATGTAAATATGTTATTGTCTATTAAAACACATTTTAAAAGCCTTTTTTAAAAACGGTAAAATAATAATGTCAATCACCATTATATTCAATGTGATGATTACCCGGATCACGTGACAAGCCATCAACAAGACAAATCTGTTACTCTGGGATTCGGAAATGCTTAGACCAGCCTGGGAACTCCTACATTGCTTAATTTTTCCACAGTGGAAATGAATGTTGTTTTTAGTGGATGGACAAATACATACAGACATTTGCAAACCTTCAAAGGCCTCTGAGCAGCTCACATTTTCCTGTAATTTTACATAATATGGGCAGGACCTATTGGAATTCCAGGCCCTTTATGTTCACTCTTGCAGATGGAAACAAATGGCCTAATACTAGAATACTAGATTTTGTTTTCACTCACTCCCAAGAGAGCCATTGAGTATGCAGATAAAATTCTCTTGATAAATATTCATTCCCTGAATGGCCCTTTTTTCTTTCTTTTTTTTTTTTTTTCTGAATCATAAAAGCACATGACACGATCTGGAAAGCTTTAGGGAATGTAACTGCTGTCATTAGCTGGGCTATTTCATTTTCTTGGATTAACTGAAGTTGCTGCCACCATCTCTACAGCGAGGGTGTCAGAAGTGAGTAACAGACTGATCCCTGCTGGCGAATGGGGTTTCTCAGAATGACAGGCAGAGGATGCGCCTACCAGGCTGTCCCTCCTGGTGGAGGGAGAAATGGTAGCAGCCCCTGGCTAGTAAGTCCATTTGCATTCTATCTGTTCTGAGATAATGACATTGCACTGGAATTGAGCAGAGTCTGGGGAAGATAAGCACTAACTACCCTAATGGGCAGCCAGCCCACTACTGTGATTGCCCGCAAAGGAAAACAGCTCCCAAGCTCAGGTCAGAACCGTGGCAATTCTCAGCTGAACAGCTGGGCTGCCCTCCTTTCTTTGTTTTTTGTTTGTGTACGTTGTTGTTTTTGTTTCTGCTGCTGTTTTGTAGATGGGCTCTCACCATGTTGCCCAAGCTGATCTTGAACTCCTGGTCTCAAACAATCCTCTTATCTCAGCTTCCCAAAGTGCTGGGATTGCAGATGTGAACCACTGTGCCTGGCTATCTTTTTATTTTTTGAGACAGGGTCTCACTGTGGACGGCTCATTGCAGCCAGAAACTCCTGGGCTCAGGTCATCCTCCTGCCGCAACCTCTCCAGTAGCTGGGACTACAGGTACATACCACCAAGCCTGGCTATTTTCTTTTGTTTTTGTTTTTGTTTGAGATGGGGTCTCGCTATGTTACCCAGTCTGCTCTCCAACTCTTTGCCTCCAGCAATCCTCCTGCTTCGGCTTCCCAAAGCGCTGGGATTGCAGACATGAGCCAACATGCCCAGCTGTGAAGTGTTTTCTATCCTTGAAATACAGAAGACAAATTCCTGAGGGGAAACCTCACACATTCAATAACCCTTTACTTTTCCAACAAAGCTTCCCACATATTATTGGAGTACCATTTTATCCCGTACCCATGAACTTTAAAAGTGGAAAATCATTTTGTTCTTAAAAAGAGAAACAGTCAGGAGAAGGTAGGGCTCTCAAATGATAGTGAGCACTCAGGGACTCGAACACTTGATGCAATTTGCTGATCTCAGGTCCAGCCCGCGAGGAGCTGAGTCGGGGCCGGCAGGCTGGCGGGGAGGTCAGAGCTGTAGCCACTGAGGCCACGACTGCAGAAAAGTGTCTCTTCCTGGGCTGCGGGGAAAGCTGGGGTGCCGGGGAGCAGCGAGCACTGGGGGCGCACCTGCCAGGGCCGTGCGCGGGCGGCTGCCTCACCCCGCCTTCTCCTTCTCCTCCTCGGGCATCTCCACCGACAGGACCTGCTCGCCGCCGGGCTCTGGCCCCGGGCTCATGCGGATCCTCACCGAGTGCTCCTCCTCTCCCTCGGGCCTCCCAGGGGAGGCAGGCGGTGGAGAGCGTGGTGGGGACCCCGGGGGATCCGGGGGGGTCCAGGGCTCGGGCGCGTCGAGGGCGGCCTCCTTTGGGGGCGCGGGCTGGTCGGGGGCGGCTGAGCCTTCCTCTCCCTTGGTGTGTTGCGAGCTCTTGGCCTGGAATCCACAAAGGGTGACTCGTGAGGCACAGACTCTCGGAGGGTCTTGGAAGGGTCTTGGACACCCCCCGTTCCAGCCTTTTTGGACCCCCAGAAAGGGCAGTGGAACACACAGCGGGTGAAATCTAGTGGGTGGGTGGAGCCACATCGGGATTATTCAGGAGAAACACAACACATTATGGGAAGTGTGCAGATTCAAAGTCCCGGCTGGATTGCGTGGGAAGTCTTGGGATGTCCTGATCTAGGCTGTGCGGCTGGAAGCTGAGACGAGGTGGTTGTTTCAAGTGCAGGGCCCCTCCCCCGAGCTACTGAAGCAAGCCAGGCAGTGACTCTGAGGGAGCACCCGCAAGGCCTCCGCAAAGGAGGGATGGGCATTCCTGGAGGGAGTGAGAGTAATTCCAAGCAAACAGGGTAAAAACTGAGGAAGGGAGAGGCTGCTGGGGCCGGGCCCCCTTTCTGGAAGGTCTCAAAGCTTGAGATCCTCAGGGATAGCCTGGGGCTGGGCGCCCCTGGTATTGGGCTGAGCTGACCCGGCGTGTGGGGACTTGATGGGTACCTTCAGCCTCCAGCCTGTGCTGCCTCTGTCTTCACATCAGTAGGGAACTGGGTAAATAAAGCGAGCCTCTGTGGATACCTGTGGCCCCTCCCACTACCCCTGACCCCATCTCTGCACGGAAGGAAACTGGAAAGGAAGCAGTCCGCAGAGGAGGCCAGAATGGTCCTTAGCTGCCCAAGACCCTTGTGAAGTGCTGCTTGTTTCAAGTGAGAGCAGTCAACGTGCTTGTGTGGAGAGACTGCGCCATTTGCTCAAGTTGTAGGACACTGAAGAAAAGGAATAAAGAGGGGGAGCCAAAATGCCCAGAGAACCCGAGGCCCCTCTTGGGACATGCTGCCCCTCTGTTTCACTGTTTCCATATGTTTTGGCGCCCCGTCCCACCTCTCCTGTCCACCCTGAATTCTCTTTTTTTCTTTTTCTTTTTCCTGATACGGAGTCTCCCTCTGCCGCCCAGGCCAGAGTGCAGTGGTGAGATCTCGGCTCACTGCAACCTCTGCTTCCAGGTTCAAGCAATTCTCCTGCCTCAGCCTCCCAAGTAGCTGGGACTACAGACACATGCCACCACATTTGGCTAATTTTTTGCATTTTTAGTAGAGATGGGGTTTTACCATCTTGGCCAGGCTGGTCTTGAACTCCTGACCTCAGGTGATCCGTCTACCTCAGCCTCCCAAAGTTCTGGGATTTACAGGTGTCAGCCACCTGCACCTGGCCCACCCTAAACTCTTGACAACACATTTCCAGAGCAGGATGCTCAGACAGTGGGCACTGTGGGACTTCCTGGGAAGTTAGACAGTGAGCATCATGGGAAGTTAGAAAAGTGCTTTGCTGTGTTCAACATGCTTTTCTAAAAGGGCTCCAAGGTATCCTGCTTGATCTTTATGATCTCATGAGGCAACTCTCAGTAATCCAAGTCTCAGAAAGCTTGAGGGGCTAACTGGGTCATGGAGCTAGCGGGTGACAGAGCTGGGATTCAGACTTGTGTATCTGAATGTCTAGTTAAGAGCTCCCTGCACTCTGCCATTCTGCCCTGGTTGTTCTGAATTGGAAGGGAAGTGCCTTTTAGTGGAACACTCATGCAAATTTAATTCCCATCTTAAAGCTGCCTTGCTGAAGAGTTACCACCTAGGAGCCACGAGCCCACCCCAGCTGAAGCTCTCAGTGTACTGAGGGCACCCTTGGAGTTCCTGTCTCCTCAGCCCTCACAGTAGCCAGCACTGAAGAACCGCACTTGCCAGCTCTACCTTGACCTTGATAATGTGTGAGCCAGGCAACCACACCTTTCCTCAGTCTGGGGCCATTGGTGGCTCTACCTAGAGAATGTCTTGGCACCCCAAGTGGCTTTGATGTCATTCACCAGACTTCTACTGTCAAACAACCTCTGGATGGGTCTCCTGGACTCTGACACCAGGCTGGATTGAGACTGAGTTCCCTGGGCTCCTTTGAACTCTGTTGTGTAGACTCTTAACCCCAGTCTGCCTAACCCCAGTCCCTCCCCAGTTCCCAAGCAACCTTCCTAAAGGACAGCAGTGAACAGACATAATTAGTGTCACCATTCTACTTGGCATTCCTGGCTTTAGTCACAGAAAAAAGTCCCAGAACTAATTTTAATGTTCCTCATAGATTTATGGGGGTGGGGATATTTGGTACTGTGCCTGTGTGAGAGGTTTTTACCTTTAAATTTTTACTTTTCATTTTTTGAGACAGGGTCTCACTCTGTCACCCAGGCTGGAGTGCAATGGTGCAATTGTAGCTCACTGCAGCCTCGACTTCCTGGGCTCAAGTGATGCTCCCAACTCAGCCTCCTAAGTAGTTAGGACCACAGGCATGTGCCACTAAACCTGGCTAATGAAAAATAATTTTTTTTTAGAAAGAGACAAGGTCTTGCAATGTTGCCCGGGCTGGTCTTGAACTCCAGGCCTGAAGAGATCCTTCTGCCTTGGACTCCCAAAGTGCTGAGATTACAAGTGTGAGCTACCATGCATGACTCAAATATATATATATATATATATATATA
>PVKP010015888.1:0-49431 GCA_004027715.1 Plecturocebus donacophilus | reverse complement strand
TCTGGACCTGGGGTTTTTTTGGGTTGTAGGCTTTTAATTGCTGCCTCAATTTCAGCCCTTGTTACTGATCTATTCAGGGTATTGACTTCTTCCTGGTTTAGGCTTGGGAGGATGCAAGTGTCCAGGAATTTATCCATTTCTTCCAGGTTTACTAGTTTTTGTGCTTAGAGTTGTTTGTAATAATCTCTGATGATGGGTTGCATTTCTGTGGAATCTGTGGTGATATCCCCTTATCATTTTTTATTGCACTTATTTGATTATTCTCTTTTTCCTTTTTTATCAATCTGGCTAGTGATATGTCTATCTTGTTGACCTTTTTGGAAAACCAGCTCCTGAATTTATTGATTTTTTGAAGGTTTTTTTGTGTCTCTATCTCCTTCAGTTCTGCTCTGATCTTAGTTATTTCTTGTCTTCTGCTAGGTTTTGAGTTTTTTTGATCTTGCTCCTCTAGCTCTTTCAATTTGGATGATAGGTTGTCGATTTTTAGATCTTTCCTTTCTTCTCATGTGGGCACTTATTGCTATATATTTTCCTCTAGACACTGCTTTAAATGTGTCCCAGAGATTCTGGTACACTGTGTCTTAGTTCATGTTGGTTTTGAACATCTTTATTTATGCCTTCATTTCATCATTTATCCAGTCGACATTCAAGAACCAGTTGTTCAGTTTCCATGAAGCTGTGTGGTTTTGAGTTAGTTTCTGAATTCTGAGTTCTAACTTGATTGCACTGTGGTCTGAGAGACGTTTGTTATGATTTCTGTTCTTTTGCATTTGCTGAGGAGTGATTTACTTCCAATTATGTGGTCAATTTTAGAGTAGGTGTGTTGTGGTGCTGAGAAGAATGTATATTCTGTTGATTTGGGGTGGAGAGTTCCGTAAATGTCTATTAGGTTTCCTTGGTCCATGTCTGAATTCAAGTCCTGGATATCCTTGTTAATTTTCTGTCTTGTTGATCTGTCTAATATTGACAGTGGGGTGTTAAAGTCTCCCACTATTATTATGTGGGAGTATACATCTCTTTGTAAGTCATTAAGGTATCTGGGTGCTCCTGTATTGGGTGCATATATATTTAGGATCGTTAGCTCTTCTTGTTGCATTGATCCTCTTACCATTATGTAATGTCCTTCTTTGTCTCTTTTGATCTTTGTTGGTTTGAAGTCTATTTTATCAGAGACAAGAATTGCAACTCCTGCTTTTTTTTGCTCTCCATTTACTTGGTAAATCTTCCTCCATTCCTTTATTTTGAGCCTATGTGTATCCTTGCAAGTGAGATGCATTTCCTGGGTACAGCACACTGATGAGTTTTGGCTTTTTATCCAATTTGCCAGTCTATGTGTTTTGATTGGGGCATTTTGCCCATTTACATTTAGGGTTAATATTGTTATGTGTGAATTTGATACTGCCATTTTGATGCTAGCTGGCTGTTTTGCCTGTTAGTTGATGCAGTTACTTCATTGTGTTGATGCTCTTTACCATTTGGTATTTTTTGGAGTGGCTGGTACTGGTTGTTCCTTTCTATGTATAGTGCCTCTTTCAGGAGCTCTTGTAGAGCAGGCCTGGTGGTGATTAAATCTCTGAGTACTGCTTGTTTGCAAAGGATTTTATTTTTCCTTCATTTATGAAGCTTAGTTTGCCTGGATATGAAATTTGATGTGAAAGTTCTTTTCTTTAAAGATGCTGAATATTGGCCCCCACTCTCTTCTGCTTGTAGGGTTTCTGCTGAGAGATCTGCTGTGAGTCTGATGGGCTTCACTTTGTGGGTAACCCGACCTTTCTCTCTGGCTGCTCTTAGTATTTTCTCCTTAATTTCAACCCTGGTGAATCTGACAATTATGTGCCTTGTTGTTCTCTTCTTGAGGAATATCTTTGTGGTGTTCTCTGTATTTCCTGGACTTGAATATTGACCTGCATTGCTAGGTTGGGGAAGTTTTCCTGGATAATATCCTGAAGAGTATTTTCCAGCTTGGATTCATTCTTTCCGTCACATTCAGGTACACCTATCAAATGTAGATTAGGTCTTTTCACATAGTCCCGTATTTCTTGAAGATTCATTTTATTCCTTCTTACTCTTTTTTCTCTAATCTTGCCTTCTCATTTTATGTCATTGAGTTGATCTTCGACCTCTGATATCCTTTCTTCTGCTTGGTCAATTCAGCTGTTGAAACTTGTGCATGCTTCGTGAAGTTCTTGTGTAGTGTTTTTCAGCTCCATTAATTTACTTATATTCCTCTCTAAGTTGTTTATTCTCATTAGCATTTCATCAACTCTTTTTTCAAGGTGCCTGGTTTCTTTGTGTTGGATTAGAACATGTTGCTTTAGCTCAGAGAAATTTCTTATTACCAACCTTCTGAAGCCTGATTCTGTCAATTCTTTGCACTCATTCTCTATTCAGCCTTGATCCCTTGCTGGTGAGGAGTTGTGATCCCTTGGAGGAGGAGACACTTTCTGGTTTTGGGTGTGTTCATCCATTTTGTGCTGGTTTCTTCCCATCTTTGCAGATTTATCCACCTGTCGTCTTTCTAGTTATTGACTTTCAGATTGGGTCTCTGAGTGGATGTCCAGTTTGTTGATGATGAAGTTATTTCTTTCTGTTTCTTAGTTTTCCTTCTAACAGTCAGGCCCCTCTGCTGTAGGACTGCTGAGGTCCACTCTAGGCCCTGCTTGCCTGGGGATCACCTGCAGCTGCTGCAGAACAGTAAAGGTTGCTGCCAGTTTCCTCTTCTGCTGTCTTTGTCCCGGAAGGATACCCGCCAGATGTCAGTCTGAGCTCTCCTTTATAAGGTGACTCTTTGGGTATATGGGGATCAGGGAGCTGCTTGAGGAAATCATTTGTCCTTTCTAGGAGCTCAAGTGCTGAGCTGTGAGCTCTGTGGTTCATTCAGAGCTGCTAGGCAGGTACATTTAAGTTTGCTGCAGCAGAACTCATAAACCCCCCCCCTTTTTTCCCTAAGTGCTCTTTCCTGGGGATTTAGGGTTTGGTTTATGAGTTTCTGTTGTCCTGCTGCCTTTTTTCAGGGCTGCCCTTCCCTGCCAGGAGGCAGCCTTGTCCCTGTCTGCCTGCAGAAGCTTTGCTGAGCAGCTGTGGGCTCCACCCAGCTGCTGTGTGAACTTCCCTGCATTCCTGTTTATACGGATATAGTTAGAACTGCCTCGGCAATGGTGGCGTGCCTCTATAATGGTGGACTCTCTCTGTAATGGCGGGTTGCCTAGGCAATGGCGGGCTGCCTCAGCAATGGCAGACTACCTCCGTAGTGGTGGACTGCCTCAGTAATGGTGGACGCCCCTCCTCCCCAGAGCTGGACCATCTTGGGTTCTCAATCCAGAGCATTTCAGATTGCTGTTCTTTTGTGTGGGTGGGACCAGCTGAGCCTGACCACCTGGCTCCCTGCCTCAGAACAAATGGTTGACTGCCTCCCAGGTGTTCCAGTCGCCTGTTGAAAAGGCGCTGGGATCTGTGCGATTTCCCATGTGGTGACCTAATGCACCTGCACCAGCTGAAACAGCCGTGCTGAGATTTGTGGTGCTTTTTTGCCTGGGACTCTCCTGGCCTGGCTCCCTGTTTCAGTCCCATTTTCTATCAGTTGAATGGGCTACTCTGTCTTCCCGTAATTCCTATCACCAGCTAAAATGTTGCCCTTGGAGAACTGCCACTCCAGGGCGCCAGCCCAGACAGCTGCACAGGCCAAAACAGCCATGCCGGGGTGCTAGCCAGAAAAGCCACGCAGGCTGAAACTGCCACGCCGGAGCGCTGGCCAAAACAGCCGCACAGGCCAAAACAGCTGTGCTGGTGGCTGTGGGGCTCCTCTGGCTCGTAATCTCCTGGTCTGTGGGCAATAAATATCTGTCTGGGAATGCGGTGTCCACTCACCCTCTGTGCTTTAGCTGGGAGCTGCAATTCTGAGCTGCTCCTAATTGGCAATCTTGTATCCCACCATAGCTTTAATTTTTAAGCTTTTCTTCATACCATCTAAAATACAACAACCTTGGTATGTCTTCACGAGGGCATATTTTAATTTTGGGAGATACTGCTTTAAGCAAAACTTGCCCATCAAGAAAGGACAGAAAATCACCTCCAACAGATTCAGCCCATGGTTAATTTGTCTTCTTAATTTTCCCACAAATTAACAGTAAATCATATTCTATGCTATATTTTCTAATTATTTTATGAGTAATTAACTTGTCACTTAAACTGTGGATCCTTGGAGGATAGGAAACATAATTTTTGCTTCCAAAACCCAGCCTTCCCACACAGCTTTGGAGAAATTTCTGATTGTTCTAGTTCATTAAGTATTTGTTAAATGATTAGTTTCTAAAAATGCATAGGAATACTCTGCAGATATATAATCAGACATGGAAAATTCTTGGTGGTAGTTTATCTGAAACAATTTAGTTTCACTAGCTCTAATTAAAAAAGAATTGAGGTTTGCAGTTCCCTCTGTCCTTTATTTTTCATTTTTTGATTCCACCAATGTTCCAGAAAGGACTGGAAGTTGTTTCAAAGGAAGAATGTTATAAGAAGGTGATATAAGTTAGGAGTGGATAAATAATAATAATAATAATAATAATAATAAAATTGGCAAAGACTCAAAAATTGAAATATGATAAAAATGAATCCCACAAAGCACACCATAAAAAGTCTCCACACTTGCTACCAGTATACTCTAAATTGATTCAAGATTTCAGACTTTGTAAAAGAGACACATAACCAATTATAAAATCAGTGTTCATAAACATAAAGTCTAACCATTTGCTTAGGAAAAAAATCTAGCTTCTCCTAATACTAAATCACATAGAGCTCTGGGTTTACCTAGGGAACACAATACATAGTAATGAATAACATCCTCAACAATAGCTATCACTTCTCATTTATTGATACAGTTAAAATTAAAAGACTTTGAAGCACCAAATCATGAATTTTCCCCAGCCTATGGGAGACATAATTTATCAATTAAAGTAAACTTTGATGACATACATAAGAATAAGGGAAGAATTTAGAACTATTGGTAAAATAGTACAACTGTACTACTTTTAAGACTCTTATAATTAGGGTACTTATTACTTGGTTTCAGTTTATAATGATTTGTGGACCACAAGTCACACCTAGTAACTAAAAGACTTTCTTCTAAAAGTTAATTGGAGATGATTGTTAGGTTATCAGCTTGCTTTGTTTCTCCACAGATTTGTTTATTATAATTGTAATAGTTCGTTTTCATGCTGCTGATAAAGACATACCCAATACTGGAAAGCAAAAGAGGTTTCATTGAACTTACAATCCCACGTGCCTGGGGAAGCCTCAGAGTCATGGTAGGAGGCAAAAGGCACTTCTTACATGGTGACAGCAAGAAAAAATGAGAAAAATGCAAAAGCAGAAACCCCTTATAAAACATCAGGTCTCATGAGACTTATTAACTACCATGAGAACAGTATGGAGGAAACGTCTCATGATTCAAATGCTCTCCCACAAGGTCCCTCCCACAGCACGTGGTAATTTATGGAGCACAATTCAAGATAAGATTTGGGAGGGGACACAGAGCCAAACCATATCAATAATTAACATTCCAAATTTACTTGAGTTAAAATTTTTCTACATTTGAATTGAGATACTGACTTCCAGTTTTCTTTTACTTCCCTTTTTAGGTTTAGTGATAGAAGAACATACTTGCATGCAAGAGAGAAATGAAGTAAACTGGCAGGATTCCTTCTCACGATGTGAAGGTTTTGTCTATGAAATAAAGTTGGGATGTGGTGATGATAGCCAATTGTAAGAAAAGGATTTATTTTCTTTCTCTATCCCAGGGTTTTCCAGGTCTGGAATTTTTTTTGTTTGTTCAGAGGAGAATCTTACCCTAAGAAAACTGGCTCATACTAGCAATAGTGAGGAAAAGAACTGCCAAATGGACAGATGTGGGTTGGCCTGTCAGTGTGTTCTCTTTTCAGTAGGGATGTCAAGTCGGAAAACTAAATTAACAACAGATAAGAGTTGAATAAATATTTGAAATCAAAATTAAGGAGGAGATTGCAAGGTTAAACTTGTTTCCTTTTACATACATCAGCCAGGATGAGTACTATCTCCCTTTGCCAGTCTTCACAAGTTATGACGTTTCCAAGCTCTTAGTTTCCAATGCTGACAGCTTCTCTTTTCCATCTCCTGACACTCTTGTGATTTATATTGGATGCCTTTGAGTGCTGGGTGTGGTTCTACTTAGTTCGCTGGTGGTTCCAGCGCTATAAAAAGAGCTTGTTGCTTATCCAGGTTGCCCTCCTGTAAGAATGTTGTCATCCACTTTTTTCTTTAATCAGTCTTATCCCTGAGTCAAAATTCTCCAGTTTGACCCATCCTACTGTAATTATTTTGTCTCCTTTGCTAAGATTGTTATTCAGAAAGCTCTTTGCAGCTACTGGTCCTGGGTTTTGAATGTGGTTTGCTTACATATCCACAGAGGTTTGTGCTGCATTTTAAACCTTGTTTCTCAAAACTATTCAGACTTAGTTGACACTAGAGTCCTCAAGTGTGTGACCTTTCTGTATTCACATGGTTTTGAAGGCCCCATATATACTGTACATAAATACAAGAATTTTAGTACACTGAAAGGAGACTCTGTAATCAATAATGTTCATTTATTTATTCATGCATTCTTTGAACATTTGTTTATTCATTAATTCCCATATGTATTTATTTAATAACAATTGATGAAAATGCCTTTGCTGGACAAATTGGGAATACAACTATGAGTCAGACATGATATTTGCCCTCAAGCAATGTGTAGTCTAGTAAAGGGATAATAAATGTACAAAAATAGCCCAAACTATGTATTACATTGTGAGCCTCGAGATGAAGGAGTTGGGAGAAAGGAACTCCAGATGGAATATCTTAAGCAGAGGTACTTCTACTGTTTCTAATTTTAACTTGTATTTTTTAGGTTTCCTCAGCCTTTGCCCATCAGGCTTGCACAAGCTGCAGCTTTCCTGTTACTAGGTAAACATTCTTTAGATTTGCCTAAAAATTTCATCTTACCATGGAACCTACTGGAATCTAGTGAGAGTCTAGGTATGACAGTTGTCAAGGATAGAGATAAGGTGAGGAAGGCTGCTATATAGCCATTGTGTGAATATGTATAGACTCTGACTCCCTGCTATTTGAATTTCTCTCCACCAATTAAATTAAAAAAATGAAATTTGAGTAACGTCGTTTGCTCAAGGGACTTACCTTTCATCTGTGCAAATAAGGTTTCTGTGGTGAGACACCAGATAAACTCAACTTCCTCTTTCAACAACAAATGTGTCAGTTATTAGCAGGATCCATGCTGCCAGAGTAAAGCTTTTTACCCTTTGCTCCCTGCAAAGAAACAAGAGTGCTTATCCCAGCTAAGCTCCAGGGTAAGTTAATGCCTAGCACCTGGGGATTGGTGGTTTCATGTGGGAAGACTGGTGTGACCATAAAGATCAGAACAGAGGTGGATGTGGGGCCAGTGTCTGTATTTAAATTGTCCCTGGTTTCTCATCTCAGACCTCTTACAACAGGAGCAAAGTTAATTACCGTTAAGTTCGACCAGAGTCCAAACTTAAGGTTAATGCCATCAGTCCTCTTCATTATGCCAGGAGCATGGAGTCTGTGATGCAGCTCACTCTACGATGAAGGCTCTTTATAGAGTGGGACCAAGGAAGACGGCACAAAGTGGTAAGAAAAGTGCACAATGAGACTCACTGGGACAACTTGACATATTCAGCCAATAAAAGGCAATTTTATTTTTATGGTGTATAATTTATCTAGCTGCATAATGAAAAAAGATTTTTAGGTGTAAAAGTCTTGCTTTGGAAAATTTAACTTTCAGAGATACTGAGACAAATAGTAGAAAGTAAGACAATATATTCTGCGGGTTGAAAGGGCTCTTAGAGCTCCAAATTCCTCACAATACAGTCAGGGAAACTGAGAGGCAGTGAAGTGAAGACTTGTATGTTCACTCAGCTTGTTAGTGGTATAGGTGGAACGAGGACCTGTGTCTTTAAACTCATGTTCCCTTTCCCCTACAGCAGTTTGCATCTCACAGAGAATACTGTAAACGTATTTGTGACTTTGTCATTTTTTAGGTTAGGAAAGTAGAAAATATCCAAGATGACTTTGGAGTCTGCTTGGAGTGGTTTCTTGATCCTTTGAAAGCTACTTTTTGACCAAAATTCAGCCTTACTGGATAGGAGAGCCCATGAGTGAGGCACTCATTTTTTCAGTAATATTGCTTCAGTTATTCAGTTATTACTCTGAATGCTAGCATCTGTCTCCTTCTGAGATAAGATGACTAAATCGAAAGGAGACTTTCAGCTAGGGATTCCCTGAAGGGAGACTGTGCCAAATCAACTGGAACTAAGATTAGTCTGGATAGAATGATACCAGATTTTGCTGTGCTTTCTGGGGAAATAGGCTCAGTTCCAAGAATCCTGCCAGTGAGAATATTTTTATTTCAGTTGTTCAAATGGATGTGTGGAGTCATAATAATGTCTATTAATTGGAGAATCTGTCTCTTAGCAATTGCAACACAGTAAAATTAATCACTTATGAAAGCAGGTAATATACAGGTATGCAGAGAAGGAAAATGGTGTAAAGTATACTCAGAATCAGACCACACATTTGGGGCAATTGTTTTTGTGATGGTTCCTGTTGGACACAGATTCTTTGGCCAAATGCAGTTTGTTTTTGGGCTCAACTGGGAAAGTTGTAGAGTTCAAGTTGTACAGACTACTCAAATTCAAAGACACCAAATGAGTACACACATTTCTGGGTGGTATTGGTTTGACATAAATGAGTTGGGGTCTTAAAAGACAGGCCAGCCTATCTCTCCTACAGCTCTGTCATGGCTCAAGCAAAGAGAACAGAGCTGTCTATAGTAAAATGAGACTTTCTACAAGTTATAACAATCAGGGTAATGGCTTCCTGGAAGTCTACGATTTATTTTATTATTTTTTTAATTGCATTTTAGGTTTTGGGGTGCATGTGAAGAACATACAATATTGTTGCATAGGTACACACGTGGCTTTTGTCCAAAAGGTTTACTTATACTTCAGATCAGTATATTTTGTGGGGAAGTTTTTACCTAGTATCAGTTCATATATATGACAAGTAGAGTGATGAAGTAGACAGCTCAATACACAAGGAGTCAGAAGTCTGTGTCATAGTTCAAGTTCTGCCAGTGACTTGTGTGGTCTTTGGTGAGTTATTTCATTTCTATGGGTCTCAATAATCTTATCTATTATAATGGGGTAGGGCTTGGAATAGATGGTTTCTAATTTCCTTCCTAGCAATACAATATTTTATATAGGCTGTTAGATATCTAAACAGTTAAATGTCATGAAGTGGTGAATAATGGGGCCATAATAGGGAAATCTATCTAGACAGGATACTCTGGAAATGTAGTTTAGATCTCCAAGAGAACGAAGTATCCTTTCCCAATGGCCATTATATTTATTTCAGGAATTCATGAGAGCTTCAAATTTTAGACCACAGGCAAATGCTTTTTAAGTAACTTCCCTTTTTTAAAAATGATAAAATGCATGAAAAAAAGATAAAACTTGCTGAAATCTTATTTCCACAGTGACAATGACACTTAATCAGAATTTCTCAATCTTTTAAAACCAAGGTTCCCTTTGAGAAACAGAAATATTTCACCACAAGTTTATTGTGAACCTGCCTTCCTAGAAACCAGACCCTGGACTTGTAGGAAAATCTACTCCATCACATTGACACTTCTCAAGTACTAAGTGTCAAACAGCCAAGAAGATTTTGTAGATCTGTACTTTCACAGTTTGTATTATAGAAACAATAATAACATTTTTATTTTTTCAAAATTTTTTATGATAAAGAATATGTTTTTTCAAGTAGTACTTATTTTCTACCTCCCACTTTAAAAATTACAGCTCTAGATCTTCTAGTCCTCTGTTTTGATTACACTTCTTAGGAGATGTTCTAAATCAAGAAATGTACAGGATCCAACCAAAGGCCCTTGGAGATGACTCTGTGTACAAATAAAGAGAAAATAAACTTGCATTTATTTAATGATGGTGTATCAAATGTGAAAATAGGTACTTTCACGTACTTATTTTTAAATTTGTATTTTAATAGTTTTTGAACTACAAGTGTTTTTTTTGTTACATGATGAATTACATAGCAGTAAATTCTGAGATTTTTAGTGCACCCGCCACATGAATAGTATACATTGTACCTAATGTGTAATATTTTTGTGCCTAGCCTGTCTCAACCTCCCCCTTCTGAGTCTCTATAATCCATATATCACTCTGTATACCTTTGCATAACCATAGCTTATCTGTCACTTATAAGTGAGAACATCTGGATTTTGGTTTTTCACTCCTGTGTTACTTTAGTTAGAATAGTGGACTCCAGCTCCATCCAAGTTACTGCAAAATACACTATTTCGATCCGTTTTATGGCTAAGGAGTATTCCATGGTATATATACACCATATTTTCTTTATCCACTCGTTAGTTAATTGGCACATAGATTCATTTCACATCTTTGCAATTGTGATTAATAAGACTGCTGTATCAAATGGTAGATTTACTTGTAGCTCTTTAAGGAATCTCCACACTGTTTTCCATACAAGTTGTACTAATTTACATTCCCACTAGCAACATAGAAGCATTCTCTTTTATCCACATACACACCAGCATCTATTGTTTTTTGACTTTTTAATAATGGCATTCTTGCAGTAAGTTGCTATTCCACTCTGGTTTTCTCTGATGATTAGTGAAGTCGAAGATTTTTTTCATATTTGTTGACCATTTGTATATCTTCTTTTAAGGAATGTCTGTTCATGTCCTTTGCCCACTTTTTAATGGGATTATTTATTTTTCTATTGCTGACTTGTTTGAGTTCCTTGTAGATTCTAGTTTCTAGTCCTTTGTCAGATGCATAGTCTGCAAATATTTTCTCCCACAGTGTGGGTTGTCTGTTTACTCTGGTTATTATTTTCACACACATTTTCTTTAATATTCCAAACAATTTCTGTGGCAGGAACTATTCTAATTTTACAAAACAGGAAACTGAAGCCCGGGGATATGAAGTAAATTGTTTGAGGCCAGAAAACCAACAACTGAGGATACCAGGACTTCCCAAAGAGCATGATTATTTCCACCCATAAAATGCTGTCACAATTGCAAAAATGGTATTTAATTAGGCCACCTTCCTAAATGATTGAAAATCCAATAAGGATTCATGCCTGAAAGTTCAAATTCAAACTTTAAGTTGTTTTGTTAATGGTCTAATTGCTTTAATTCATTTTAAGGATAAAAATAATTTTCACTTCCTCTAACAAGAAAATGTCTATACTTGCAGGATGTGTGCAAATCTGTGTGTTTCTGATGTCATACAGGCTTATTTGGAGTTGATGTAGATTTATTCAGGAAACAGCCGAGTTCCCAAGTCTAGCTGCTCCTTTTTGGTTCTGGTTGTAAGCTATTGAATCAGAAACACCGGAATCACGGAGATCAGATTGGCGTGGATAATTCATGTGAAATTCAGTGGCTAAAAAATAAAAGAAAAAGGTAAGATGAGGCAAAGCAAGTTAAGTTCCCAGATGGCATGTAAAAGTTGTCCTCTAGAGAGTGGGAGGGGCCTCCATCAGCCACCTTCTTTCTCTGTTTAATTTTTAATTCTCCTCCCAGGATGACAAGCCTACAGATGGGCCTCGGCATTAAATAAAATGAAGAAGTAAATTTGACAAACATGTTTATTTAGTGGTGCCAGTGACTTAATGATGAGTGGTGAAAAGACAGGGAAGATTGAGAGTGAAGATTTATAGAGTTGGTAACAGCTGCATAAGTGGTGGCAGTGGCAGTGGTGATGGTATTGGTTAGGGGCAGGGTCCAGAGGGGGAATTCTCATAAAATTATGCCAAATGGGAGCTAGAAGGAAGTTAAAGTTCATGTCATTCAAATCATATTATTTTAATAATGAGGAAATGAAACTCAGAGAAGGGAAAGAGCATATCAGAGCAGCACAAAGAGTAAATATTACTGAAATCTAAGTATCTTAGCTCCAAATCCAGTACTCTTTTCAATATATTCTACTGCTTTTAAGCCTTCTCTATCCTACGACTAGTCTTGTCCTATTCAGATCACTTCTGTTGTAAAGAAATTGTTTCAGTACTTCTATCTACAGATTTATTATCATTTGAATTCATAAGCACAACTCCATAAAAAACAGTTTTTATATAATTCTATCCTGACACCTGGTGTACAGCAATATGCCATATATACATAGTGCATATGCATAAAACTGCTAGAACTAGAACTGAGAACAATAGCTTTTTTTTATCTTTAGGAGCAGTCTTATCCATAGAAATACCACTTTAAAATATGTTTCTGTCCATATAACAAGTTATTCAGTTAAAAGTTATTTTAGCTTTCTGTGCTTATGAAAAGCCTTATTACAGCTGAAATCATAACAACTCTGACCTGCTGAGACTCCATTTTCTAATCTGTAGGAGTGTATAATAATAATTAACTCAGAATTCCTACAAAGATTAAAGGTAACATAGGAATAGCACTTAGCTAGTGACAGACAGGATGTGGAAATTTCTTCACTGGGACTTTAGGAAACTGATATAAATTCTGATGCCATAATAACATAAGCTCACTTTGGCTGTACCTTTGTGAAAACCACAACATTGAGCTAGTTGGGAAGAACAGCTGCTGTTAGGTAGATGATATTGGTACCTACTAAGATTTTAGACTGAGCTCCTATGAATCATATTTAAAGACTTGCCATACCTTTGTATTCTGAGAAAACATTTAGTTATTTCCACAAAATAAAGTTTTTGGTGATCCAATTCCTAATTAAGCTTACGGGATTCCTGTTGGATTTCAAATAGAAAGCTGGATTGCCTGCTTGGAGCTCTTAGGTGTCCAGATTTCTTAGACCAAAATCTTATTATTCTTGCTTTGACCACATTGTCTTCAGTAGCAGAAAGGGGAAAAAATATGGCTGTCACTTGGGAGAGTGGTTCATGGGAGAGACTTTAGAAGTAAAAATGCCTAAGGCTCTGCTAATATGTGCCTATGCTCCATAGTCTTACCTTTATAAACCAATGCATTTGAACTTTACCCCTATTGCATGCCTAATCCTTTGCTAGACAAAGTGAATGATAGGACAGTCTAAGATGCAGAATCTTCCCTCAGCGAGATTGCATTCTCACAGTTCAGCCTATAAACTCAGTAGAAGTTCAAAGAAGAGGGGAGTGAGAGTAGGGCTGCCCAATGTGAGGATAAAATGGGAGTTGAGATGTGATATTGAGACAGAAGTAAAATACTGACCTATGAAAAGGGCTCCAGGTTAAGAGGAATTTGATGGTGTTTTAGTCATAACTGTGTGGCATTCTTATTATCAGGAACATCCTTAGAGCCACTCTTTGATTTTTCTTTTTGTTTTTTTCCCCATTTTTTCCTTCAACTTTTATTTTAAGTTTAGGGGTACATGTGCAGGATGTGCAGGGTTGTTACATAGGTAAATGTGTGTTAAAATCGTTTGCTGCACAGATCACCTAGTATTAAGCCCTGCATCCATTAGCTATTTTTACTGATGCTCTCTTTCACCCCACAACCCCCAACAGACTCCAGTGTTTGTTGTTCCTCACTATGTGTCCATGTGTTCTCATCATTCAGCTCCCACTTTTAAGTGAGAACACGTGGTGCTTGGTTTTTCATTCCTGCATTAGATTGCTGAGGATAATGACTTCCAACTCTGTCCATGTCCTTGCAAAGGACATTATCTCATTCTTTGTATGGCTATGTAGTATTTAGAGTCACAGTTTGTAAGTCAATCCTGTTATTTCAGAGATGGTGGCTGATTTTTCTGCTTTTCTTGTTAGATTAAAACTCTATGCTGGTCATTCCCTTCAGGATTTGGCATTCATCAACAGATCCTTCTTTCAAGTGAAAAGACATCTATATCAATGGTCCTGATCTTTGGAATAGGAAGTATGTACTCTGGAGAGAGCACTTCCAACTAGAGATACCAAGAGTAGTTACTTCTGTAAGGCTGGTATTGGAGGCACTGGGAATTCTATTCTCTCCTCTGTCTGAGTAATTCAAAGCCACAGAAGTACTGACTGAAATGAGGTTGTGGGGACATGTATGCCACCTTGAAGTGCATTAAAGAATAGATAAAAAGTGAAGAAAAGAAAAAAATTGGTTTAAAAAACTATTCAGAGAAGGGCAGGGAGGCAACAAAGAGCTAGAATAAGGTGCATAGACAAGAAAATTACCTTGGGAGCTGGACAGACTTGATGACAAAGATCTAGCTGAGGGTGTAGGAAACCATGATTTTCTAGTGGTGAAAGGAAGAAATCAATGAAAGAGAATCCTGAGGGAGGTAAGAAGAGTGTGATAATTCATCTGAAGCAACAGGAAGGACAGCTGTGCTGGGAAGTAAGAAGAGTGCAGCTATAAATAAAATTGTGTATGTTGGGAAAGGACAATAGATGAAGTTGATTTCTTCTCACCTAATAATCTTAATTTACTCTTTGAGCTAAGGGGTAAAACAAATAATATTCTGAAAAAAGTGGGGGATGGAGAACAGGAGAGAGAGAAAGAAGCTTTAGTAGAATAGTAAAGGGGCTGATTAGCCACCATGGGAATAGAAGAAGATACTAATTAAGTTCGTGCAAAAAGAAGCTAGAAGAAAAAAATCTTAGACTGGAGATCATTAATTTCTACTTGTGCCATTTCAAAAGCACACTGGTATTTTAACAGGAACATTTAGCCATTTGGATAGTAAGAAAGAATACAGGTTATGGACTTAACCTGGGATTAGGGCCTTGCCAGGCTGGTGCAGCAGAAGAATGGAGAACAAAGAAGTTGTGTATTCTTGTGTAAGGGTGGCTAATTTGGCCAACTATTTATTCTGGGTTAGACACAGGAGGAAATAAGATGAGGGAGGATGCTATGTGAGGCTAGGAGAAATGGAGACATTTAGATATTGAAGATTTCTGGAAATGTATGATGTAAGTTAGTATAGTGCAATTTGTAGTGAAGCTCAGTCATTATGTTAGAGAAAGAAAACAGTTTGAAGAGTTAGGAATTGATGAGGATTGGCAGATAGTACAACACTGAAAAATACTGGAATAAGAAAGAGGTGAATTGATTCAGATTGTCAGCAGAAGTGGATGCTATTAGTTGCTGCATATGAAGTTGCTCTGGAAAAATGCAAAACTGTGATACCTTTTTTATAACATTTCACATTTTATAAATGAAATTATCTTTGACTCCTCAAGCAGTCTTCAAAATTGCTCAGTTCCATATCTGACTTTTACTTTAAATTTTAATATAATAGGGTGATCAACTATTCCCTTTGTATTGGACTGTCACAGTTTTAGCACTGAAAATACCATGTCCCATAAAATACTCAGTCACAGGCAAACCTGAACTGTTGGTCTTCCTACATACTCTCAAAGTGATTTAGATTGCCTGTGTCCCATTTTTTAAATTTGTCTTCCACAGGGTTGCCAGCATGACCTATTATTTATTTATTTATTTTGAGACAGAGTCTTGCTCTATCACCAGGCTGGAGTGCAGTGGTGCGATCCCGGCTCACTGTGACTTTCGTTTTCTGGGTTCAAGCAATTCTCCTGCCTCAGCCTCCCAAGTAGCTGGGACTACAGGCACGCACCACCATGCCTGGCTAATTTTTTGTACTTTTAGTAGAGACGGGGTTTCACCATTTTGGCCAGGATGGTCACGATCTCTTGACCTCGTGATCCGCCCACCTAGGCCTCCCAAAGTGCTGGGATTACAGGCGTGAGCCACCGCGTCTGGCCCTATTTATTTATTTTTAAAATATTATTTATTTACTTATTTTTGAGACAGTGTCTTGCTCTGTCACCCAGGCTGGAGTGGAGTGGTGCAATCTCAGCTCACTGCAACATCTGCCTCCCTGGCTCAAGCATTCCTCCCACCTCAGCCTCCTGAGTGGCTGGGACCACATACACGCACAACTGCACCCAGCTAATTTTTATATTTTTTTCGTAGAGACGACCTTTTGCCATGTTACCCAGGCTGGTCTCAAACTCCTGAGCTCAAGCAATCCACCCACCTTGACATCCCAAAATGCTGGGATTACAGGTGTGAGCCACTGTGCCTGGCCACCAGCCTGACCTTTCTAAAACACAAGTATTGTGATATCACATATCTTCACAGAATCCTTTGATGATTCCTTATGAAGTGCATTAAAAATCTTTCATGACCCTGTCCACTCCCAAACCTGCTTATTAAAAAATTGACTTCCAATCTTTCTGTTCTACTCAGGTGTTATTTCTGCTCCCACAGAAATGTTGTTATTACTGCTTTCATGGAATGTTTAAAATCTATTATGATTAGTTAACTTATGGCTACCTAGTTTTTATCCATAGGATATGTCTGACCACCTGTGATTTCTAAATTGATTCATTTTCTCTTTTCTCAGGCCTCTACAGGTATGGCTTTTCTGAGGTGAAAAGCATAGGTGTAGGGAATAGTGATAGGTGTAGCCCATGTCAGAAGACAACCTTTTAGGGAAATGGTAGGCATCAGAAATGTATTAGTTGATATATCAAGGTTTTTATTTTATTTGTGTTTGATCCTTCTAAACAGAAAATTTGAACTATTATGTAAGCAATTCAGTCCAATTATACTTTTTATATATTCTTTGAATGCTTACTAGGCTAGGTCCTGGCTATATAGTGATGAACAAAGGAGATCTTTTTGTGGCACTGACAGACTTACCAGCATAGTGAGAGTAATAACCAATAAACAAATAAAAAAACCCAAATAACAAATATGTTGATGCTATAAAGAGAAAGAATAGAGAGTGTAAGAGTGTGTAATTATGTATAGGATTATCTAGATTGAGTTGGTGGTTAAGGTCTCTCAGACCCACAGACTGAGATTGAAAGGAACCAGAAGTGAATAATTGTGTGACTTCTGCACAGCTTATTTAACCTCTTTAAGCCACAATTTTCTCATCTGCAATGTGGAAATAATTATAGGGCTCCTGTGAGGATGAATGAGATAATGAATAAGTGTTTAGCCTGTAAATAAATGGCACCCCTAAATAAGTGGTAGTCATATTTAATGTTAATGTTAGACATGGTATGGGGAATGAACTTTAGGGGAATGACTGGAATGCAAACAGTTCAGTAAGGGAACTGTTGCAATAGTCAATACGGTTGATGAGCAGTAGCCTGGATTAGGATGATGACACTAGAGGTGGAGATAGATTAGAGAGCATTTTACATGGAAAGAAGGATCACCCAGATTTTTATTGTCCATGGAAGGAAATATAGTGGCAAGGGTCAGAATTACTCCCTAATTTTCAGTTTGAGTGTCTGGGAGAGGAGTCAGGGCACTGACTGAAAAGGGAAGCACAGACTCAGGAATGAATCATTAATCTCATCTCACATCCCTGTGAGACAGGAACCACGAATATGTCTAGATTGAAGGGGAGAGAAACTGGCAACACAAAGGGAGAAAACTGCCCACAAATAGGCAACAATAGAGCCAGAGTCATAGACAGAGAGATGAAGAGAAAGAGACAGGGATAGAAAGAGAGAGAGAGAGAGAGAGAGAGAGAGAGAAAGAGAGAGAGAGAGAGAGAGAGATGGAGTGGGGAAGAAAGAGAAGGAGCATACTCTGATTTTAGTCCTTCCATCCAGCATTTTCTTGTTAGTGGCTTCTTAGCTTCTCCTTTCTTATATTTCAGAAATGACACAATTGTCCACATCAAACTAAATGTTCCCTCTCTGAGGGTCTACATTTCTGCTCAACCTCTAAATAAATACTTCTGTCTCTTCTCATCATGGGGATTTTAGATTTAATGGTCAATAAGAAGATTTGGCGGGGGGACCTTCTTAACTTCTCTTCAGACTGAAGCAGAAAAGAGATTTTTGGAAGGAAGCCATGCAAATCTCTAAGCTCGCAATGAACTGTGAATTGCAGAGGCATAAGAACCCACAGCGGGGGGAGGGGGGAGTGGCGGAAACAAAGGTATGAACTTGACCACTAGCTTGCTGTTCTCACATAATTGGGCTCAGTTTTTTAACAAGGAGGTATTAACAGAACATTCCCCTTTAGTAACTGAAACTTTCTACACCAGTGAAGCTAAGACAAATCGTCATTTCTTTTAAGTGCAAAAGTGGAAGTGTGACTGGAGGAGGGTAGGGTTATGAACAATTCTCAGTTCTTGAAATTGTAATGCACCGATGCTCTTTCTTTGCTCTTTCACAGCCTGTGTGTGGACAATAGATGATAGCAGAAGCAGTGCCAATACTGCAATCAAAGTAGGTGTTGGGGTGGGAACTGTGTTGCATAAGTAGGGACAGGTGCTTAGTTCTATTCTGACTGACTAACTAGAGGAATTCTAGTGCTATGTGATTATAAGTTCCTACTATGGGATTAGAATGGTTCTACCACAATGTGCTCTTCACATGTCACAGTGAAATTGAAATGTTTTTTGTAGCAACATGGATGGAGCTGGAGGCCATTATTCTAAGTGAAGTAACACAGGAGTGGAAAGTCAAAAACCAGGTGTTCTCACTTATAAGTGGGAGCTAAGCTATGAGCATGCAAAGGCATGTGGAGTGATAGTTAAGACAGCCTTATTCTACTAAGTAATCCCTCCTAGTCAGGGAGAGGAAAGCGGCATAGTGGAAATACCACAGGCTTCAGAGCAAGCCAGGAATGATAGTAAATCTTATTGTTATCATTTTTTGCTTTGCTATTTAAGGCAATTTACTGAATGTCTCTGAAGCTCAGTTTTTTCATCTAGATCATAGGATGATAACAGTTCCTACATCTTAGAACAGTTGTGAAAATTGAATTAAATAATATGCTTGAAAACTTCCATTACAGATTCTGGGATACATCATTGATGGTCACAAGATGATAATTATTTCCTGTCTTTCTTCCTGTAAGTGTTCTTCTACCCTCCATTCTAAGTAACACATATATAAGCAAAATGACTGTCTATTTAAGACATATAACAAGTAAGAGGGCAAATAGGGAGATGGAATAGAACAGGGGGGAAAGTAAAAGTATTATTTACAGTAATAGCGGCTCATAACATCCACACTCTTTTATCTGTAAATTTATCACTTGAGGCTCTGTTTTTGTTATCACAACTCTATTTCCTGGAACAGGTCTTAACACCATGTAGGAAGCCATTCTGCTACTTATGGGGAGAATCTAAAACCAGGTTACTCCTTTGTTTTTTGTAAACTTACTTCAAAGAAAACAGAACAAAATAAAAACAATAAACAACAAAAACACTTCCCCATCTGAGAAACAAGCTCAGTACTTTATTTTTTTCCACTTCTAGCTTGAAATACAATAAACATTCCTGCAACATGCATAGAAATTATGTTTGTGAACTTTGTCTTGGGGAGAAAAACAAAGATGAGGAGAAGAGTATACATGAAGGCAAGGCCCCTTGTCCTCCCATTTCAAGTCTCAGATCTTCCATTAATAGCTGTGTGGCCATTATAATCTCCTCTCTCTGGGCCTTGCTTCTCTCTTTATTATGTGGAGGCTGAATTTAATGATTTCCAAAGGTCCTTCCCAGTCTGAAATTCTACAAGATAGTTAAAGCAAAATGAGGAATCTGTTGCTCTCCTACCATTCTTATCTGGAGGCAATCAGCATAATTCCATGCCCAGCCTCTGATAATCTCTAAAGATTACTCTACTCTCTATATACCTTAATATAATACATAATAAAAATAATACTAAATCATAAAATATGATTAAGAAAGTCCAGAAAAGAAGGAATCTCTTCATAATGATTAATGAATAAAGAAAGCCTTACATTTTAAACTATCTTCAAAAAGTGGTTTTAGTGATCCTGTTTTGCTAGTGCCCAAAGCGGTGTTCATTGTGACTGTTGGATAACTTGCTACATCAGTGTTACCACAGCAGTGCAGGATTCTGCTTAGAAGTAGAATTGGTGTTTTCCCTTTCAAGATTTTCAAGAAGGAAAATACTCTATTTCAGCTTCTAAATTCATGTATTATTAAAGCTTTTTAATGTAAATTTGGATACCCAAGCCTAGGGAGAGAGATAAACTGCAGGATAACCTCAGAGTCACAAGCTATTATGATAGAATAATGAGGTCACATTCTCAGGTCTTGAAAATCAGCCAGGACACTGACAATGCAGGCTTTTGGAGGTAGGACCATTTTCCAAGTGCTGGGGTTCCAAGATAAGAAGCCAGGGGCAGGGAGTGGTGGCTCATGCCTGTAATCCCAGCACTTTGGGAGGCTGAGGAGGGCGGATCATCAGGTCAGGAGATCGAGACTATCTTGCCTAACACGGTGAAACCCTGTCTCTAGTAAAAATACAAAAAATTAACTGGGTATGGTGGCACACAGCTGTAGTCCCAACTACTCAGGAGGCTGAGGCAGGAGAATCACTTGAACCATGGAGGTGGAGGTTGCAGTGAGCCGAGATTGTGCCACTGCACTCCAGCTTGGGTGACAGAGCAAGACTCTGTCTCAAAAAAAAAAAAAAAAAAAAAAAAGAAGAAGAAGAAGAATCCAGGACCCAATGGGCAAAATGGCAGACAAAGAACAGGCAAGGGAACATAAAAGGTGAGCCTGAATTTCTACCATTGCAACTGGGTGTGAGTAGTATTCATTCTAACCAGAGCTTTGGACAAGATGAATTTGGAGGCAAAATAAATATACTCGAATGCTATACTGTTTTTGCTGTGGTGAGAATAAAAGATTTAGTATTTCAAGACATTTCTGCCTGCCAAATACAACTTAGAGAATCTGGGAGGGCAGTTGTGGGGCAATTTTATGGTTCCTTAACTATGACATAGGGTGACTTTTGATCAACACTGTATCTTCCTTGAACCTCTAATTGTTTATATGTAAACAGGTCTCTTCTAATTCTAATACTCTTTGCCTCCGTAAATATAAAAGAGAGATCTAGGTGTTAGCTAAAGAACTAACTAACCATTATACTCTTTATTTTGTTTTACTTTGAACAGGAACTGTAAATCCATGGCTTATTTTGACGAATATAATGAAACATTCAAGATGCATAGCAACAGTACCAGCACAGCTGAGACTTACTGTAATGTCACTAATGTGAAATTTCAATACTCCCTCTATGCAACCACCTATATCCTCATCTTCATTCCAGGTCTTCTGGCTAACAGTGCAGCCTTGTGGGTTCTATGCCGCTTCATTAGCAACAAAAATAAAGCCATAATTTTCATGATCAACCTCTCTGTGGCTGACCTTGCTCACGTATTATCTTTACCCCTCCGGATTTACTATTACATCAGCCACCACTGGCCTTTCCAGAGAGCCCTTTGCCTTCTCTGCTTCTATCTAAAGTATCTCAACATGTATGCCAGCATTTGTTTCCTGACGTGCATCAGTCTTCAGAGATGTTTTTTTCTCCTCAAGCCCTTCAGGGCCAGAGACTGGAAGCGTAGGTATGATGTGGGCATCAGTGCTGCCATCTGGATCATTGTGGGGACTGCCTGTTTGCCATTTCCCATCCTGAGAAGCACAGACTTAGAGAACAACAACAAGTCCTGCTTTGCTGATCTTGGATACAAGCAAATGAATGCAGTTGCATTAGTCGGGATGATTACAGTTGCTGAGCTTGCAGGATTTGTGATCCCAGTCATCATCATCGCATGGTGTACCTGGAAAACTACTATATCCTTGAGACAGCCACCAGTGGCTTTCCAAGGGATCAGTGAGAGGCAAAAAGCAGTGCGGATGGTGTTCATGTGTGCTGCAGTCTTCTTCATTTGCTTCACTCCCTATCATATTAACTTTATTTTTTACACCATGGTAAAGGAAACCATCATTAGCAATTGTCCAATTGTCCGAATTGCACTGTATTTCCACCCTTTTTGCCTGTGTCTTGCAAGTGTCTGCTGTCTTTTGGATCCAATTCTTTATTATTTTATGGCCTCAGAGTTTCGTGACCAACTATCCCACCATAGTAGTTCTGTGACCCGCTCCCGACTCATGAGCAGAGAGAGTGGTTCTTCAATGATTGGCTAAAATTAAAATATCTCTTTAATTATAACTTTGTTTACCGACGTTCTTTGTCTTCTTCCAAAGGCCAGAATTGCCAACCAATTTCTTTATATGAATTTTGTAAACAGCAGAAATAAGTGTTTGCTTGTGTGATATTCATAGTCACAGGGGTGTGATGATGAAGGCAGAGAGTGTGAAAAATGTGAGAGAGGAAGAGTAAATAGGTTTACCTGCTACCTCTTTGAAATTCAAGACACTTTCTTATTTAAGAAACCTAGATCAAGTTTTTACAGATATAAACAAAAGTTGAATAGTTTTGCTTAATTTTTTTCCAATAAGTTATTGTTAATAATGCACAGTAAATATGTTATTTTTTCCTAGCATGTAAAAAAATAACTTTCGTATAAAGGCCTTTATTTCTGAGTCAAAGTAAAAATGTCTAGTCTTTCTAACAGGCAAATTTTTCTAACAGGAAAGACAGTGTGAAGAATTGAAGCAGTATGTGCATAAATTTCAGAACCACAAATCTGTTACTAAAGAAAAGGCATGGAAATACATTCATTCCTTGAAAATGTGTTGGATGCCTGTTGTGCTCTGAGTTGTCACTTTGTTAGGTACTTGTTTTTTTTTTTCATATGTTGTTGGGGTACAGGTGGTATTTGGTTTCATGAGTAAGTTATATAGCGGTGATATGTGAGATTTTCGTGCAGCCATCACTGGAGCAATGTACACTGCGCCATATTTGTAGTCTTCTATCCCTTGCCCCCCTCCCACTCTTTCACACATAACATCTCATCCAGCCCTCCTCATAAACCTGTGGAAGTTGCCAACACAAATGAATAAATGGAGCCTCAGAGAGGTTAAGCAATGTATCTCAGGATCAACAGTGGTTAGCCAAAATTGGTCAAGTATAATACAGCACAAATGCTTATGTTATTCCCTTGTTTTTGTTGTTATATTTATTAGATCTATACTGAATTAAACCCCCAATGATGAAGACACAGACAATTGAGATCAAGGCCATTTCAACATGGTTTGCCTGGAATTCTCTAAAAAATTTGTATGTTGTGGCTTTGGCATGTCAAGCTTCAGGCTGGAAGGTCTTAAGTAGTAAACAGATGTGTTGTCCTAATACTGTTCTAAGGTACAGAATCCTGACGATAAGGAGTATAGAAAACTCAAATAATTCATTATTTCTAAAAATATGTGTATTTTAAGGCATGATACAGGTCATACAAACCCCATAAGTAGATTTTAAAAACCCTACAAAATAGAGTGATAAACATTCTATAAAATGTTGAAATGTGTTTGGAGTTCACCTAAGCTCACTTTTCCTAAATAATACTATATATAATTGCACACAAATTTGTTTTTAAGAAACTTTTAAGAAGATTTCTGTGAGCGTAACTGACAATATCTCCATTAGAAGCAAAAAGTATTATTACATCATAAATACAAGAAAAGTGTATGTCCTCTTTCTGGCAATCTTTTTATCTTACTTTTTTGAAATGTTACGAGTGTTGTTTCAGCATCATTTTAAAGAATTTCAATACAAACAATCCCTCAGCTTATCAGGTTGAAATGTAGGAAGCTCACCTCATCACTCTTATATTTTATGTCTGCAATATAAATAGCATAGACATTTGTCGTGCAGGAAGGAGAAAGGAAATAGTAGTTCTGAGAATATTCATTTGAATAGAGTGGCTGTGGAAGAATGAATAGCAAAAAAAGGAGTTTTTTTTTTAAAGACCTCTCACTGGGAAGAGAAAGAGTTATGCAAGTATAAAGTAATTAAACTGGTTTTCCTTGTACTTTATTAATCTGGATCTAATGACACTTCCTTGGGAGGGTTTCCAGATGTGCTTGTAGTTAATGGCAATATTATCATATGGCTTTATAGACAGTCCTATTCTAAGGAGATGACTTCGGAAAAAACCTATTTGGAACTTCACATCCTGCTATGTCTGTGGAGAAATGGAACCTCAGTTCTTAAGAGTCACACTTTATATTCCCTCCTTTCAAGTGGTTGACAAAAGGTAGTGCTTCAAGCACAAGATTTATGGAATAGTGGGCCAGTTAAACAACATGCTTTTTATTTTGACTACCATTTAAGTGAAATCTTTGAGCTTTTTCTGACATGTGAATTGCAGTGTGATGAGAGAGAAAAACATAAAACCATTCGAGCAATTGACAATCAGTTCTTTAATTTTAAAGGGAATGTCTTACATAATGCCAACAGAAAAGGTGACGGTGCTTCAGCTGATGATATAGCAGTACAAGAAATCAGTGAAATTGCTGTAAGGTATTACAATAAACAACAATTTTAACAGTTATTCCTATGCTTGTCACAATGACATAATTTGAGCCAAATGAGACATTAAAATATATATCCTTTAATTAGTTTTTCAAAAAGTCAAAACTAAAACTAAACATTGCCCCCAAAATCTCTGCAAGGCACTTAGCAAAATCCACACATAATTCATTCAGAATCTCATAATACTGATGAAAGACTGTTTAAACTTCTGATAGTTTTGGTAAAAATGGGAAGGGATTCAGTAAAAATGGGAGAAATAGAATCTTTGTAACAATTTATGTGACTTAAATGCCATTTATGCATAATCAAATATGCTATTTCTCTTTACATTTTAAAATAACTTAAAGAGTGTTATTGGTTAGCCAGGCATGGTGGTGTGCAACTGTAGTCTCAGCTACTTGGGACGTTGAGGTATGAGACTGACTTGAACCCAGGAGATGGAAGTTGCAGTGAGCTGAGATTGCGCCACTGCACTCCATGCTGGGTGACACAGTAAGACTCCATCTTAAAAAAAATGTTGTTGGATTTTTTGTAACTCAAAGAACAAATGCTTGAAGAGATGGATGCCCCATTCTCTATGCTGAGCTTATTTCACACTGCATGTCTGTATCAAAACATCTCATGTACCCCATAAACATATACACCTACTATGCATCCACAAAAATAAAAATACAAAAGCTTTAAATACTACCACAGATATAAGTATAACATTTGCCACTTATCAAATGAATAACCATTATGTTTATCACTCTATTTTGTAGCGTTTTTAAAATTTACTTATGGGGTTTGTATGACCTGTATCATGCCTTAAAATACACATATTTTTAGAAATAATGAATTATTTGAGTTTTATATACTCCTTATCATCAGGATTCTGTACCTTAGAACAGTATTAGGACAACACATCTATTTACTACTTAAGACCTTCCAGCCTGAAGCTTGACATGCCAAAGCCACAACATACAGATTTTTTAGAGAATTCCAGGCAAACCATGTTGAAATGGCCTTGATCTCAATTGTCTGTGTCTGAAAACTGTACAAGAATTATAGTGCCAGCTTCTGCTTTTTGTGAGACCCTCAGGAAGCTCATAATTATGATGGAAGGTGAATGGAGAGCAGGCATGTCACATGGTAAGAGAGGGACCAAGAGAGAGTGAAGAAAAAGGTGCTACACTCTTTTAAACAAACATGTTGCATGAAATCATAGAGTGAGAACCCACTTATTACCTTGAAGACAGAACCACGTCATTCATGAGGGATCTGCTCCCATGAACCAAACATCTCCCTCTAGGCCCACCTCCACCATTAGAGGTCACATTTCAGCATGAGTTTTAAAGAGGATGAAACATTTAAATAATATCAGCTCTAAATACAGAGGAAGAGTAAGCCTTCTTATTGGAAACCCTTCTGTGTTAGGGGTGGAAAGAGAAAAAACCTAAGGAGTGCCTAGTACTGAATACCGTAGCTTGGCTAGAAATATAGAAAGGAGCAGGAATTAACAAGGCTGTAAAAGTTAGAAGTTTAGAATATGAAGGGCCTTAAATGTCAGGTATATAATTTGTACTTTTGTGTGGTGAGGTGAGGCAAGATGGATCATAAAAATTGTGGAGATAAAAAAAGCTTATATAGATCTTGAGAAACAATGATATGGCATAATAACACGGGCAAAAGCCAGTGGGCAAGTAAACACTATTGTTTACTCATTCATTTTGAGATTTGGATTATCTAGATAATTTCACAGACATACACATGAATTATAAGAAACATACAACAGGAATAGCTGTTATTTATTGAATACAACTATTTGAGGGGCTTTACATGGATCATCATATTTAATTTTCTTTTTTTTCTATTTTTCTTTTCTTCTCTTTCTTTCTTTTTTTTTGACAGAGCCTTGCTCTGTCACCCAGACTGAAGGCTGGAGTGCAGTGGAGTGATCTGAGCTCACTACAACCTCCACCTCCCAAGCTCAAGCAATTCTCCTGCCTCAGCCTGCCGAGTAGTTGGGACTATAAGTGAGTGCCACCACACATGGGTAATTTTTTAAATTTTTAGCAGAGACAGGGTTTCAATATGTTGACCGGGCTTGTCTTGAACTCCTGACCTCAGGTGACCTGCCCACCTCAGCCTCCCAAAGTGCTGGGATTACAGGCATAAACCACCACACTCAGCCAGGGCAACATATTTAATTTTCATAATCTCATGAGGTAGATACTATAATTAATCCCACTTTTGAGATGAAAAACACATACAGATAGTTTAAGTAACTTTTTCAAGAATACACAGCTAATAAATGATAACGTCAGGATTTTTAACTCTGAAAATCAGAATCCAGAACTCATGTACTTAACATGGTATTATTGGCCTATGTATTACTATAATACAATAAACTTCACGGGAAATGTTTATACTTTAAAAATGCTCTTCCCTAGTATCCAACATAACTATACAATTAAAATGTATAGTTATGATACTTGTCATACTTGTGTTGTATTTTTTTATATTTTCCAACATTCTAACACTTTGTGTACAACTATAACTTGTCAATTTACAATATTATTTTTAAAAAATAAACTAAAAATTTTAAACCCTCATTTTATTACACTCCTCTTTATAAATGCTTATTCTAGTCTCTTGTATGATTGCAAAGTTAAGGATAAATGTGAATAAATATAGTACGGATGGCCTCAGCCATAAGTACATATATTATTATTTGTAAAAACTATAAAAATACATTGAAATGTTAAAATTTGCAACATTTGAGAGATCTGATTATAGATAATTATTATTTTCTACTTTAAATATTTCTGATTTTTCAGAACGCTTTTGGTAAGCATATTATTTTTAATCAGAAAATGGTAAATATTATAAAGCATGAGTGGACAATTAGACAAATAAAGAAAAAATACAATTGCTTCATAACAAGAAAAGGTTTTTGGACAAATTTAAAAATCCAATAAGGCAAAAGAGATCTTTGGTAGACATTAAATTAAGTAAAATGGGAGCGTGTTTTGCAACATCCATGAAATGTTTATAAATGTTGATTATATGCTAGGTAATAAAGGCTCAGATGCAAATAGGAGGAATTATGCATATGACATTACACAAACAAAATTAGAATTACCAAAAATGTAAATATTAGAAAATTAAAAAGACATATGTTAGTTACAACACTAGATAAAATTTTAAAACTACTGTGGTAAATCTACCACAATAAGTTTGAAAATCTAATTGAAATGGATGATTTTCTGTGTCAAAGAATTATCATAATAAAGCGAGAATAGAAAATTTGAATAATTGACTACATAAGAATTTTTCTGTTGAGTTACAGTCTGCTCTACAATTTATTTTTTATAATTTTAATTTCATTTAAAATTTTAGATTCAACAGAGTCAGAAGTGCATGTGCTGGTTTGTCACATGGGTATAATTCATGATGCTGAAGTTTGAGCTTCTGTTCATCTTATCACCCAAACAGTGAACATAGTATTCAATAGGTAATTTTTCAACCATTGTCCTTCTCTCTCTCTCCTCCCTTTTCAAGTCTCTGGTATCAGCTGATCTAATCTTTATGTCCATGTGTACTCAATGATTAGCTCCCATTTATAAGTGAGAATATAAAGTATTTGGTTTTCTGTTTCTGCATAAATTCACTTAAGGTAATGGCCTCCAGCTGCATCCCTGTTGCCGAGGAGAACATGTTATTTTTTTGTAGCTGTGTAGTATTGCATATACAGTTTCTTTATCCAATCAACTATTGATAAGCACTTAGCTTAATTCTATGTCTTTGCTATTGTTAATAGTGCTGCAAGAAACATGTGAGTGCAGGTGTCTTTTCATTAAAATGATGTATTTTCCTGTGGGTACATACCTAGTCATGGGATTGCTGGGTTGAATGGTAATTCTATGTTTAGCTCTTTGAGAAATCTAGATATTGTTTTCTACAGTGGTTGTAATAATTTGCTTTTCCTCCCACAGTTTATGTGCTCCTTTTTTACAAATTCCATGCCAGCATATATTGTTTTTGAACTTTTAATTATAACCATTCTGACTTTTGTGAGATGAAATATTGTAATTTTGATTTACAATTCTGCAATGATTAGTGCTGTTGAGCATTTTTTCTTGTTTTTGGTTGCTCATATGCCTTATTTTGAGAAGTGTCTGTTCATATCTTTTGCCTACGTTTTAACGGGGTTATCTATAGTTTTCTTGCTGATTTGTTCAACTATCTTATAGATTCTAGATATTAGTCCTTTGTTAAATGCATACTTGCAAATATCTTCTCCCATTCTGTAGATTATATGTTTACTCTGCTTATAGTTTTGTTGTTGTTGTTGTTTGTTTGTTTCTGTTGCTGTGTAGAGCTTTTTAGTTTGATTAGGTCTCAATTGTCATTTCTTTTTTCATTTTTTCTTCATTTGCTTTTTGAGGATTGGTCATAAATTATTTGCCTGGGACAATGTTCAAAAGAGTATTTTCTGCTTTTTCTTCTAGCATTTTTATAGCTTGAGGCCTTAAATTCTTTAATCTATCTTGAGTTAATTTTTGCATATGGTAAGATGTAGGAGTCTAGCTTTCATTCTTCTGCACTATTTATTAAATAGGGTATTGTTTTACCTGTGTTTATTTGTGTCAACTTTGTGAAAGATCAGTTGGTGTGGGTGTGTGTATTTAATTCTGGGGTCTCTATTTGGTTTCATTTGTCTATATGTCTTTTTTTTTTATACCAGTATCATGCTGTTTTGTTTTCTGTTACCTTGTACAGTGGTTTAAAACTGGGAAATGTGATGCCTCTGGTTTTGTTCTTTTTGTCTAGGACTGTTTGGCTATGTGGGTTCTTGATTGTTTACATATTAATTCTACATATTTTTTCTATTTGTGTAAAAAATGATGCCTGTATGTTGCTAGGAATGCTATTGACTGTACAGATTGCTTTAGGATATTTTAATGATCTTAATTCTTCCAATTAATGAGCATCAAATGTTTTTTCATTTGTTTGTGTCATTTATGACTTCTTTCAGTAGTGTTTTGTAGTTGTCTTTGTAATGACCATTCATCTTGTTGTTTAAATGTATTCCTATTTTATTATTATTTGGCTATTACCAATGGATTTACCTTCTTGATTTGCTTCTCAGCTTCAAAGGTATTAGTGAATAGAAATGATAATGATTTTTGTACATTAGTTCATTAACCTCAAAACTTTACTGAAGTTGTTTATCAGGTTTAAGAGACTTTTGGCAAAATTCTTAGGATTTTCTGGGCATAGAATCATATCATTAGTGAAGAGAAGTAATTTGACTAATTGGAAAGACTTCATCTTTTCCAATTTGGACATCTTTTATTTCTTCTTCTTGGCTGATTTATCTCAGTAGGAATTCCACTACTATATTCAATCAGAGTGGTGAGAGTGGACAGCCTTGTCTTATTTAATTTCCTTGAAAGAATGCTTCCGACTTTGTCCATTCACTATGATGTTGGCTGTTGGTTTGCCATAGATCACTTTTATTCTTTTCAGGTATCTTCCTTTCATGTTTTGTTTTTTTAAATGTTTTTAACATAAAGGATTATAGATTTTATTAAATGTTTTTCTGTATCTATTGAAAAGATTTTACAGCTTTTGTTTTTAATTCTGTTTATGTGATGATTCACAATTATTGAACTGCCTATGTGGAACCATCCTTGTGTCCAGGAATAAAGCCTACTTGCTCACAGTAAATTACTATATTAGATCATTTTTGCATTGCTATTAATATAAAGAAATACCTGAGACCAGGTAATTTATAAGGAAAAGAGGTTTAATTTGCTCACAGGTCTGCAGGTCACAGAGGAATCATGATGCTGGCATCTGCTCAACTTCTGGTAAGGCCTCAGGAAACTTATAATCATGGCAGAAGGAAAAGAGGAAGTGGGCACATCACACGGACAGAGCAGGAGCAAGAGAGGGGAAGGGGGCAGGTACCACACACTTTTAAATGACCAAGTCTCCCTAAAACTCACTCACTATTGTGAGAACAACACCAAAGGCAATGTTTTCAAACCATGAGGAATCACCCCCATGATTCAATCACCTCCCATCAGGCCTCACATTCAGCACTGAGGATTGCAATTCAAAATGAAATTGTGTGGAGACACAAATATAAATCATATAATTCCATCCCTGTCCCTCTAAATCTCAAGTTATTTTCACATTGCAAAATATAATCATGCCTTTTCAATAGTTTCCCAAAGTCTTAGTCATTCTAGCATTAACTCAAAAGTTCAAAATCCAATGTCTCATCTGAGACAAGGTCAGTCTCTTCCACCTATGAACCTGTAACATCTCAAACAAGTTAGTTACTTCCAAGGCAAGGTAGAGTACAGACATTGAGTAAATACTCCCATTCCAAAAGGAAAAATGTCAAAAGAAAGGGACTAAACACACCATGCAAGTCCTAAATCCAGCAGAGCACTCATTAAATATTAAAGCTCCAAAATAATCTCCTTTGACTTCACTTCCCACATTAAGGGCACACTGCTACAATCAGTGGGCTTATAAGGCCTTGGACATCTCTGTACCCATGGCTTTCCAGGGTTCAGCCCTGGAGGCTGCTCACACAGTTGTTGAATCACTGCAACTTTTCCATGCTGAGGGTGCAAGCTGCAAGTAGATTGTCAAGAGTTAGAGTCCCAAGACTCATCCACTCTTGCACTCTGTTCATCAAAAGGTTTAACACCACGTGGTAACCTCCAATGCTTATGTTAGCCTTTGTCCCCTAGAGCTACAGCCCAAACTGTGTCTGGGCCCCATCTAGCTGATGCTGGAGCCAAAATGGCTGGGATGTGAAGAACAGTATCCTGACACTGTGCAGGGCAGCCAGACCCTGAGTGTTGCCTATGAAGAAAATCTTTCCTCTTGGACCTCAGGGCATGTGATGGGAAAGGCTGCTGCAAAGGTCTCTGATATGCCTTCAAGTCCTTTTCCTCACTGTCTTGATATTAGCACCAGGCTTCCTTTTTGTTATGCAAATTTCTCTATTGAATAAATAAAATAAATGTGGAGCTCGAGCTCCACAGCTTGCTTGAATTTCTTTCCCAAAAAAGCATTTTCTTTCTCTGTCACATGGCCAAAGTACAAATTATTCAAATTCTTATGCTCTTCTTTCTTTTTAATTGTAAGACCAAATTTAAGTCATTTATTTGTTCCTGCGTATGAGATAGACTGTTAGAAGCAGCCAGGCTAACTCCTGAATGTTTTGCTGCTTAGAAATTTCCTCCACCAGATACAATAAATCATCATTCTCAAGCTCAAAGTTTTATAGTTCCCTACGGTAGAGGTACAATACAGCTAAATTCTTTACTAAGGAATGACAAAAGTGACCTTTGCTCCAGTTTCCAAAAAGTTTTCCATTTTAATTTGAGACCTTTGCAATCTGGACTTTATTGTCTGTATCTCTATTAGCATTTTGGTCACAACAATGTACCCAGTCTTACAGATGTTCTAAGCTTTCCCTCATCTTCCTGTCTTCTTCTGAGCTATCTACTCTTTTTTGACCACTGTTTGTTACCAAATTCCAAAGCTGCTTCCACATTTTCAGATATATTTGTAGCAATACAGCAATATTTTATTTCTAGTACCAAATTTCTGTAATAACCCATTCTTTCATTGCTACAACAAAATATCTGAGACTCAGTAATTTATAATTAAAAGAAGTAAAATTGGCTCATGGTTCTTCATGATGTACAAACATGGCGCCAACATCATTTGGCTTCTGGGGAGGCCTCAGGGAACTTTTACTTATGGTGGAAAGTGAAGTGGGAGCAGGCACGTCATGTGGCAAAAACATAAGTAAGAGACAGGCAGAGTGCCACACAGTTTTTAATAATCAGATCTACTGAGAAATTAGTCACTAATGCAAGGACGGCACAAAAGCAATGATGAGAAACCATTCATGAAAAATCTGCCCCCACGATTTAAGCTGCTCCCACCAGGCCCTACTTTCAACATTGTGGATTACAATTCAGTGTGAAATCTGTATGGGGACACAGATTCAAACCATATCAATTAGCTGTTTATTGCGCTTCTGGATTTGGTTTGCTAGTAATTTTTTAGGATTTTTGTGTCTATGTTTATCAGAAATATTGGTTTGTACTTTTATTTTTATGTGTGTGGATTCTTACCAGGTTTTGATACCAGGATGATACTGGTTTACAGAATGAGCTGGGGATGAATTCTTCTTCCTTTAGTTTTTAGAATAGTTTCAGTAAGATTGGTACCAGGTCTTCTTTGTACATCTGGTAGATTTGAACTTGAATATGTCTGGTCCAAGAATTATTTTGGTTGTCAGGTTTTATTTTTATTATTATTATTAATTTCATTTTTCAAGTTTTTACTGGTCTATTTAGGGTTACAATTCCTTCCCGGTTCAATGATAGGAAATTGTGTGTTTAGGGAAATTGTTTCATTTCCTATAGATTTTTTAGTTTGCACAGAGGTGTTCATAGTAGTCTCTGGGGATCTTTTTCATTTTTGTGGAATCACTTGTAATTATTACATTTATCATTTTTAATTGTACTTATTTGAATCTTCACTTTTGTTTGCAGTTAATATATAGTGGTCTATTTTGTTTATTTATTCAAAGAACAAACTTTTGACTTAATTGATTCTTTGTGTGTTTTTTGTTGTCTCAATTTTATTTAGTTCTGCTCTAATTTTGGTTATCTCTTTTCTTCAACTAGCTTTGAGTATAGTTTTTCCTTCCTTTTTTATAGTTCCTTTGGGCATAACATTTGATTATTTACTTGAGATCCTTTTAACCTCTCGATGTAAATGTTTAACTCTATAAACATTTCTCTTATTATTTTTGCTATATCCCAGAACTTTGCATATGCTGTTTCTCTATTTGTACCGTTTTTACAAAATTTCTGCCTTAATTTTATTGTTTACTCCAAAATCATTCTGGAAAAAGTTGTTTAGTTTCCATGTATTTGTATGGTTTTGATAGTTCCTCTTTGTATCAATTTTGAGGTTTTTTTTTTCACTGTGGTCAGAGAAGATACTTGGACTGATTTTAAATTTGTTGAATTTTTTGAGACTTGTATGACAAATATGTGGCCAACTGTAGGTTTTTTTCATGCGAAGATGTGAGAAATGTATTCACTGTGAACGTTGGATGCAGTGTTCTGTGGATGTCTATTAGGTTCAATTGGTCAAGTGTCAAATTTAAGTCTAGAATTTTTTTGGTTAGATTTCCACTTTCATAATCTGTGTAAAGCTATTGGTGTGTTGTCAAAGCCCCCACTATTATTGTGTGGCTTTCTAAGTCTTTTCTAATTCTAGTAGTAATTGTTTTAAAAATATGGGTGATGTAATATCGGGTACATATAGGTTTAGAATAGTTAAACCTTCTTGTAGAACTAAACATTTTATTATTATGCAATTCCCTTCTTTGTGCTATTTTACTGGTACAGGTTTAAAATCTATTATATATATATTATATATATATAATATATATATCTATATATATAAATTACCATCAACCTATAGTCTACATTAGGTATTTCTCCTAATGTTGTCCCTCCCTTTGCCCCTCACCCCCTGACAAAAACCAGTGTGTGATGTTCCCCTCCCTGTTTCCTTGTGTTCTCATTGTTCAACTCCCACTTAAGAGTGAGAACATGTGGTGTTTGTTTTTCTGTTCTCATGTTAGTTTGCTGAGAATGATGGATTCCACCTTCATCCATGTCCCTGCAAAGGACATGAACTCATCCTTTTTTATGACTGCATAGTATTCCATGTTGCAAATGTGCCTTTTCAGTGGAGTGTTTATCTTTTAAGTGAGGTGTGTAGGATGTTTATGTTCAAAGTTAATATTGATATGTGAAATTATTTTTTTTTCTGGTGTAATGTCATTAGCTAGTTGCTTTGTAGTCTTTACTGTGCTGTTGTTTTGTGGGGCCCATGTGCAATATGATTACTTGTGCTTTTGTTTTGGTAAGCATTATTCTTTTGTTTCCGTGTTTACAACTCCCTTAAGCATCTTTTGTTGGACTCAACTGGTGGTGGTGAATTCCCTTAGTGATTGCTTATCTAGGAAAGATTTTTTTTCTTCTGTGTTTCAGAAGCTTAGTTTGACAGGATGTAAAATTCATGACTGGTATTTCTTTTCTTTAACATGCACAAGAAAATTTTTGAAAAACTATTAAATGAATTTCCAACAAAGACTAAATCTAATGTATTATTTAAAATTTTCAATTAGCACATAATTTCAATTCTTTATCATTACTAATAAAATCCAGAAATGGAAGTAAACTTTTAATTTACTTTGTAATGCAGATTTTATTCTTATTGTAAAACACAAGAAATAATGAAATGTATAAATATAGAGTCAAAAATGCTAACTAAAATGCTGGCAAACATAATTCAGCAATGCATTAATTTCTTAATATTACCATATGTAAGCAGTAAATTTGTAGCATAATCTATTGAAGCATGATTTTAGTGTAAATTTAAGAGCAATAAGAACTGCTCAACATAGTGTTTTCTCATATATAAATTAACCTGCAATATCAATCCTTCTTTTCTCATTCCCAAACTGAAAACAAAACTAACTTTAAGGGGAAAATCCAAACACTTGCCAATCTGTGAGAGATAGATTAATGAAGCAACAAGAATTATCTGGCTGTCTCTTACTAGTTATTTTCAAGTGGTCAAAGATGACAGAAAGCACATATGTGTCATATGATTTTCATCATTTTATCAGCAATGGAATCCAATGATGGATTCTACCATTAGGTTCCAGAACAAATGACCTTTAGAATGTCTTCAGCCACTTGGCAACCTATGCATACTTGACCCATAGAAGGTACTTTTTAGTTTTCAAAGTACATGATCAGTCTTAATAAAATTTGAGAAAGAAGAAATATTTGCTAACAGTCTGTATAGACAGTCTCTGTCCAGGCCAAAAAACTGTTTTATATATATATCAGACACACATATATATGTATGTGTATGTGTGTGTCTGATAAATATATATAACATATACATGCATAATGCATATGTGCATATATATATGTTTTATACATATATATGTATAAAATGTATAAATATACATACATATACATGTATATATATATTTTATACATATATATATGTATATGTTTTATACATATATATGCACATATGTGTGTTGGTGTGTATGTGCATATATATGCGTTTTACACATATATATATAGAAAGAGAGAGAGACAAAATTTTAAAAAGTTTAAAACATGAGTCAATGCTGTATTTTGGGGACATCTAGTATATTTTTAAAACTAAGATCTGTGTCTTTTAGAAGGATAGCTTTAAGGACTTTCATCATATAATTAATGGGCCATCAAGAAATACAGGTCCTCATTTCACTGCATTAAAAAGCAAATTTCTCCTTGCTATTCAAAACACATGAAATGTTTGAGGGAGAGGAATTTAGTCTATGTTTTTCTTTGGAAAATCAAACATACTTGAACAAGTAATACTGAGTTGCTTTCTCATTGCCACAGCAATGAGTCACTAGTTCCTGATACCCAGTGTGGCTATACTTGGATTTTTGACATATATCTAAAGATGTCTTGGACACACATTCCTTCCAACCACAAACCAAATGAGAGTGACCGAGTTCTCCCTATGATTGAAAACAAATACAAACCATAAGGAAGGCATGTCAGAATAATAATATGTTTGTAAATGATGTAAAAAATGAGAGAGACTATAGGAAGAAGCCAGTCTTAGTTTTCCCTTACTTTTCGTTTACCTCTACCTGCTTTAGAGATTGTTTTATTTCCCTAGTATGAGTGGACAGAGGCTTTGTTTCTTTCCTCTGCTATTGTGGCAGTCTCTGTCTTGTCATTCTTTTCTTCACTCACTCAAATAATCATGATAGTGAAATACATGCTTGACTTTCAAGTCAAACAGACAGGCTTCAGGTCCTGGTATTTACACTTACCAGTGGTTTGACCTATGCAAGTTATTTTATGTTATTTCCCTGGGACTTTCTGAGCCTCGGTTTTCTCATATATTAAGAGAAGCTACCAATATTTTCCTCTCAAGACTGTCGTGAAAGTTAAATAATGAGTATGAAAGGGCTCTAATTTGTTTTATTATTCACTCTGTACTTGTAATGAATAAAATTCCCTTTTCTAGGTCTCTGTGGGCATAAAGTGAAATAAGACAATCTCCACCTTTGAAGTAATTCATTAAGATCTATATATTTTCTATCCTACATTCTACCCTATATATGTGCTTATCAAAACTTAACCAGTTTATGCCTCATTCCATCAGGGTTTGGATCCAAGCTCTTCAAGATAATGAAATGATTTTTATTAATGTGTTCATGCCTCCTGAGGGTATCATGGATTATCCTTCAGGATATATATACATTTCAAATCGAGTTTTTGGAGACTATGTGACAAAGGATGACTAGCAATGGGAATTGTGAATGTCCTACCTTCCCAAAGTTCAGCTTTCTGTAAATAATATATAGGAGTGGTTTTGTGTGCTGACATGCTTAAACATTAGTATTGTTAATAGGTTAGTGCAAGGAGAAAAGTAACTCCTTTTCAGGAAAGCAATTTAGCAAAATATATCAAGACCTTAAAAGATGTAATTGCACCTTGAGTAATAGCTTAGTAAGTAACATTTGAAAAAACTGACTTCCAAATAAAGGTTTACTCTAGTGCAAACAATTGTAAGCAGTGTAAATGACAAATATCAAATGAATTAATACATAAAATATACCATGTCTATCTGATATAATGTTGTAGTGACATTAAAATTACTTTATGAATATTTTAATGAAATAAGAAAACACTTGTTACAATGATGATTAATACAAAGTGCAAGTTGGATTTAGTATGAATATACAAACTTATATATGTAATATAAGCCAACTATATACAATAGATTCATAATATAAAATATATATTTTAAAAGTTAAATATTTACTTATTAATTAAATGGATCCCTATTGAACACTTACTATTTACTAGGTGCTTTCCTTACACTGGGTATGTACAGGTGATCAAGACAAAACAGTTTCTCCCCTCATAGAATAAATATAGCAGAGAAAAAGCTAGTTATTAGTTATATAGAGTGTGATAAAGGAAATAAATGGAATTATGCAAAATAAAATATTTACAGGAAACTAAGTTAAGAGTAGGTGGTAAGTGAAAGATTTGTTGAAGTGACATTTATGTGGAGTCCTGAATAATGTGAAGATGCCAGTCAGCAAAGACTTGGGCAAAGGCTGTTTGGCAGAAGAGATGACATATGCAAAGACTCTGAGGAGATAATTGAACTGACACGTCCATGTAACATGAAAAGAACATGATCACAGATAATAGTGAGGTTTGGAAAGATTATATATCATACATTTGGAGAGGTAAGTATAAGCTAGATTATGGATTTTCTTGCAGCTATGATTAAAAAGTTTCAGTTTTGTTTTAAGAGGAATAGTAAGCCATTGAATGGCTAAAATTTTCGTTACACATATGGAACCACAAGAGAGCCCACATAGCCAAGACAATCCTAAGCAAAAAGAGCAAAGCTGGAGGCATCATACTACCTGGCTTCAAACTGTACCACATGGCTACAGTAATCAAAACAGCACGGTACTTGTACCAAAACAGAGATATTGAAGAATGGAACAGAACAGAGGCCTCGGAGGCAATGCCACACATCTACAACCATTGGATCTCTGAAAAACCTGACAAAAACAAGCAATGGGGAAAGGATTCCCTGTTTAATAAATGGTGTTGGGAAAATTGGCTAGCCATGTGCAAAAAGCAGAAACTGGACCCCTTCCTAACACCTTACACTAAAATTAACTCCAGATGGATTAAAACCTTAAACATAAGACCTAACATGATAGGAATCCTACACAAAAACCTAGGCAAAACCATTCAGGACATAGACATAGGCAAGGACTTCATGACTAAAACACCAAAAGTATTGGCAACAAAAGCAAAAATAGACAAATAGGATCTAATTAAATTCCAGAGCTTCTGTACAGCAAAAAACAAACAAACAACAACAAAAAAACAGTCATTAGAGGGAACTGGCAACCAACAGAATGGGAAAAAAATTTTGCACTCAACCCATCTGACAAAGGGCTAATATCCAGAATCTACAAAGAACTAAAACAGATTTACAAGAAGAAAACAAACCCATTCATAAGCGGGCAAAGGATATGAACAGATACTTTTCAAACGAAGACATATATGAGGCCAACAAACATATGAAAACATGCTCATCATCACTGGTCATTAGAGAAATGCAAATCAAAACTACATTGAGATACCATCTCATGCCAGTTAGAATGGCAATAATTAAAAAATCTGGAGTCAACGGATGCTAGAGAGGATGTGGAGAAATAGGAAAACTTTTCCACTGTTTGTGGGAGTGTAAATTAGTCCAACCATTGTGGAAGACAGTGTGACAATTCCTCAAGGACCTAGAAAGAGAAATTTCATTTGACCCGATAATCCCATTACTGGGTATAAACCCAAAGGAATATAAGTTGTTCTATTATAAAGACACATGCACATCTGTGTTCATTGTGGGACTGTTTACAATATCAAAGACCTGGAACCAACCCAAATGCCCATCGTTGATAGACTTGACAAGGAAAATGTGGCACATATACACCATGGAATACTATGCAGACATTAACAAATGATGAGTTTGAGTCCTTTGTAAGGACATGGAGGAATCTGGAAACCATAATTCTCAGCAAACTGACATAAGAACAGAAAATCAAACACCGCATGTTCTCACTCATAGGCATGTATTGAACAATGAGAACACATGGACACAGGGAGGGGAGCATCACACACTGGGGACTGTTGGGGGTGCTAGGGTAGGAACAACAGGTGGTGGGGAGGTTGGGGAGGGATAACATGGGGAGAAATGCCAGATATAGGTGACAGGGTGATGCAGGCAGCAAATAGGCTTGCCACGTATGTACCTATGCAACAGTCCTGCATGATCTGCACATGTACCCCAGAACCTAAAGCACAATAAAAAAAAAGGGTATGCCAGCTGGTTATTTTGCAGACTTCTTTATGTAGTTGCTTCATAGTGTCTCCAGTCTGTGTTCTTCACTGTGTTTTTGTAGTAGCTGGTAATTATTGTTCCTTTTCATAGTTCATGCTTTCCTCAAAAGGTCTTGCAAGGCAGGCCTGGTGGTGACAAATTCCTTCAGCATTTAGTTGTCTGAAAAGGATCTTATTTCTCTTTTGCTTATAAAGCTTAGTTTGGTCAGATATGAAATTCTGGGTTGGAAGTTATTTTCTTTAAGAATGTTGAATATTGACCCCCAATCTCTTCTGTTTTGTGTGGTTTCCACTGAGAGATCCATAATTAGTCTGATGGGTTTCTCTTTGTAGTTGACCTGGCCTTTCTCTCCGGTTGCCTTTAAAGTATTTTTTTTCATTTTGACCTTGGAGGATCTGATGATTTTGTGTCTTGGGGCTGTTCTTCTCAAGGAGTATCTTACCGAAGTCTCTGGATTACCTGAATTTGAATGTTTAATTGTCTTGCTAGGTGGGGGAAGTTCTGGATTATATCCTGAAGTATGTTTTCTAACTTGGTGTTATTCTCCTGTCTCTTTCAGGTACCCCAATCAGTCATAGGTTCTGTCTCTTTACATAATACCATATTGATTGGAGATTTTGTTCATTACTTTTTTTTCCTCTACACTTGTCTATCTTATTTTAGAAAGATAATCTTCAAGCTCTTTCCTTCACTTGGTCTATTCTTTCCTTCACTTGGTCTATTTTACTATTAATGCTTGTGCTTTCACTACAAAGTTCTTTTGTCATGTTACTAGGTCCATCTTGTTAGTTATATTCCTCCCTAAACTGGCTATTCTAGCTATCAGCTCCAGTCTTGTTTTATTATAATTCTTAACTTCTTTGCATTGGGTTACAACATGCTTTAGTTCAGCAAAGTTTGCTATTACCCACCTTTTGAAGCCTACTTCTGTCACTTCAGCCATCTCAGCATCAGCCCAATCCTGAGGCCTTACATGGAGAGGTGGTGTAGTTACCTGTAAGAGAAGAGGCACTCTGACTTTTTAAGTTTTCAGCATTTTTGCATTGATTCCTGTCATCTTTGTGGGCTTATCTACCTTTGATTTGGGGGTTTGCTGAATGAAGAGCTTTAAATGGAGATTTTTGTGGTGTGTTGTTTTTGTTTTTGCTGTTGTTTTTATTGTTTTCTGTTTTTCTTTTTAACAGTCAGGACACTCTACCATAGGACTGCTGTGTTTTGTTAGGGGTCCACTCTAGAATCCAGTTGCCTCTGTTTCTCCCATACTTGGAGGTATCACCAGAAAGCTGCAAAACAGCAAAGATGGCAGCCAGCTTTTTTCTTTGAAAGCTTTATCCCAGAGGGATGCTGACCTGTGGCTGACCTGTACACTCACCTGTAGGAGGTGGCTGAACACCCCCATTAAGAGGTCTCACACAGTCAGGAGGAATGGGATCAGACACTCACCAAAAGAAGGAGTCTGACTGCTCTTTGGTAGAACAGGTGTGCTGTATTGGGAGATGCTACCTCATCTGAACTGCCTGTATTCTCCAAAGCTGGCAGGCTGAAGCAGCTGAGTAAATTGAACCGCAGAGGTGGTGGCCACCCCTTTTCTGAAAAGTTTTATCCTACGGATAGATCAGAGGTCTCTCTGCAGATTTTTGCCTGGAGCAGCTGAAGCCCTTGCAGAAATGTCTTGCCCAGTAAGGAGGAATGAATTGGGGTCTCACTTAAATAAGCAGTTTGACCACAACTCCACAACCTGTCAAGGCAGTTGTGCTGCATTGTGGGGGACCCTTCCTCATCCAGACTATCTGTGTTTTCCACAACTGAAAGGCTGGAATGGCTGAGTCTATCAAACTGCATAGATGGTGGCCATCCCTGCCCCCTCCTCCACCCCTGGGAGCTCTGTCTTAGGGAGTGATTGGAGTTCTGTCTGTAAAGCCCTTGCTGGAGTGGCTGGATCCCCTACAGGGAGGTCCCACTTAAAGAAGCAGTCTGGACACAACCTGGCAAGGCAACTGTGCTGTGTTCTGGGGTATATTACCTCATCCAGAATGTTTGTAATATATACAGCTGGCAGGCTGGAATGACTAAGTGTGCCAAACTGCAGAGATGGTGGCTCTTCCTTCCCCTGGGAACTTGGTCCCATTTCAGGCACACTCCTAACTACTATCATTGGATGGCTAGGATTCCAAGCCAGTGATCTGTCTGGATTCTACATAGCTCTGTGTATCATACCCAAGGCCCTGGTGGCATAGGCTCACAAAGGGAACTCCTAATCCATGAGTTGCAAAGATCCATGTGAGACACATGGTTTCCCACCAGGGGCTGCATAATAACTCTCCACTTCCCTTGGCTGGGGCATGGGTATTCCTTTGGTTCCATGCCACTTTTGAGTGGGCTGTCACTCATTCACTTTATTTTTAGTGAGTCAAGTTGTTTGCCTAGTTAGTCCCAACGTGAAAACCTAGATGCTTCAGTTGAAGGTGCTGATTCAACCACAACTGAAGTCTTGAATCCATCAGGGTCTTTCATAAGGATCAAAATTAGTTTCTCCCCAAACCTTTCTTTTTTTTTTTTTTTTTTGAGATGGAGTCTCACTCTGTCCCCCTGGCTGGACCACAATGGCATGATCTCAGCTCACTGAAACCTCCACTTCCCGTGTTCAAGTGATTCTCTTGCCTCAGCCTCCTAAGTAGCTGGTATTACAGGCATGTGCCACTACACCTAGCTATATTTTTTTTGTATTTTTAGTAGAGATGGGGTTTCACAGTGTTCGCCAGGTTGGTCTCAGACTCCTGACCACAAGTGATTCACCTGCCTCAGCCTCCCAAAGTGCTGGGATTACAGTCATGAGCCACCATGCCCAGCCACAAACTCCTTTTAATGTTGACATTTTGAACTCCTCCCATTAATCACAAATGTTCTTCATGACATCTAAAATGGTTAATTCTTTCTAGAAAAAAATTAATTTTCTTTGCCCAAATGTATCAAAGGAATCACTATCTATTGCAGCTATAGCCTTACAAAATGTATTTCTTAAATAATAAAATTTTAGAATAGAAATTACACATTGATTTATGAGCTGTAGAATGAATATTGTGCTAATAGACCTGAAAAAAACCTTAATCTCCTTGTACAGAGCTCTTGGGTGCCTATGAGCAGTAATATTTTGAAAGGAGTGTGTTTTTTTTTTCTTTTTTCTGGGCAGGAGGTCACAACAGTGGGCTTAAAAGATTCAACAAAACATGCTATAAAGAGATATGCTATTTTCCAGCATTTGTTTCATTGATAGAGCATAAGTGGAATAAAAACAGCATACTTTTGAAGGGCCCTGGGATGTTTGAAATGTCAAATGTACACTGGCTTCAACTTAAAGTCACAGATTGTATTCACTTCTAACAAAAAGCCTGCCTGTCCTGTGAAGGTTTAAAGCCAGGCATTGACTTCTCTTCTTTAGCTATAAAAATCTTAGATGACAACTTCTTCTAATAGAAGATTATTTTGTCTCCACTGAAAATCAGTTTAGCCACCTTCATCAATTGTCTTAGCAAAATCTTCTGGATAATTTGCTGCACCCTCTACATCAGCACTTGCTGCTTTACCTTGCACTTGTATGTTATGAAGACAGCTACTTTCTTAAACCTCGTGAACCAACTTCTGCTAGATTCTGACTTTTCTCTTGAAGTTTTCCCATTTTTCTCAGCCTTTATAGAATTTAGAAAAGTTAGGTATTTCTCTTGATTAATCTTTGGCTTAAGGGAATGTCATGTCTGGTTTGATTTTTCTCTCCAGACAACTAAAACTTTCTCTACATCGTTCTCAGCAAACTAATACAGGAACAGAAAACCAAACACCGCATGTTCTCACTTATAAGTGGGAGTTGTACCATAAGAACACATGGACACAGGGAGGGAACATCACACCCTGGGGCCTGTCAGGGGGTGGGAGGCTGGTGGGGAGACCATTAGAAGAAATACCTAATGTAGATGATGGGTTGATGGGTGCAGCAAACCACCATGGAACGTGTATACCTATGTAACAAACCTGCATGTTCTGCACATGTATCCCAGAAGTTAAAGTACATTTTAAAAATTGTATTGCTTTTATAATGAGTGAGAGTGAGCTTTTTCACTAGTCTAAAAGATTTTGAAAAAATATTGTACCTCTTGAAAACGTTGTCTAAAGAAGTACAAAATTTTCCTCTCTAATCCCAGATCTGAAGAGCAACGATTGTTTATGTGTTGGGGTGTATTTTCCAGACTATTTCTTATATTCAAATAAACATATTTATACAGATATTTTATTTTTTCAGAAAATGTGTGTGCATATACATACACCCCTATACATATGTAATTACATGATCTCTAAACTTGCATTTTCTTTCAATATATTATATTAATTTTTCAATGTCTGTCTCCCATTTTTTATAGCTCCTTAGTATGATATTTTAGTATGCCGTAATCTATTTATTTTCTCTTTGATGTCTTGGTTACTTCTAATTTGTTAAATTAAAGCAATGCTACAACAAATTATCTACATAAATTTTTTGAACTAATACTTTTTGTTTTTACTTTACATGCTTTTTTATTTCTAGGAGTTTTGTTCTGTCATTTTTTATTGATACATAATATTTGTACATATTCATGGGGTATGCATAACGCTATTTTGTTACATACTATAGAATGTGCAATAATCAAGTCAGGGCATCTGGGGTCTCCATTTCCTCAAATACTTAGCATTTCTATGTGTTGGAATAATTCCAGTTCCTCTCTTGTAGCTATTTTGAAATAAACAATGTATTAGTCATACTATATAGTCATCCTCCTGTGCTATGGAACATTAGAACTTATTTCTTTTATCTAACTGTAAGTTTGTACCTGTTAACCAACCTCTCTTCATCTCTCACTTACAAACACATCATTTCCTGACTCTGATATCTACTATTCTACCCTCTACCCCTATAAGATCAAGTGTTTTAGCTCTTACATATGAGTGAGAACCTGAGGTATTTTTTTTTGTGCCTGGCTGATTTCACTTAATGATCTCCCATTCTAGGCTTGTTGCTGTGAATGACATTAATTCACTCTTTTTTATTGCCAAAGGCTGTCTGTTTTGAATTTTTAAAATTTGTGTGTTTACTAAGATAGTATGTTTAATTTCCTTCAATAAGATTTCTTTTGCATCTACAAGTTGTCTAAATTTTTGTCACAAGAGACTTGGTTTCAAGCCTATCTTGACTTTGGGACATGGCTTTCTCACTAAGCTTAATTATCCTTAGCTTTGTATTTAAAGTGAGAGATGTGTGATTCTTTCTTTGTCTTGAACAACTAGAGTCCATTGTAAGTTTATTAATTGTCCTAATTTTAATATTGTTATGCCTCATGGAATAGGTCAGAGGAGAGAGATTTTCTATAAGGGAATGATTGGCTGGTGGAGGAGTCAGAGCAAAAACATTTATTGATTAAATTTGCAATCTTATATGGGTGCAGTTCATGTCATTATAAACCAATTACAATAGTGACATCAAAGAAAATGGATCAGAGATTACCATTAAAGATATAATAATAGTAGTAATAATAATAAAATTTAAAATATCATGAATATTACCAAAATGTGACATAAAGATTGTAAGTGAGCATATGTTGTTGGAAAAATTATGCTGATATACTTGTTTAATGCAGGATTGCCATAAAATTTCAATTTGTAAAAAAAATTAAGAACCATAAAGCACAAAATAGCAAATCACAATGAAATGAAGTAGACTGTACTATTTACCACTTCATTTGTTTCTGTCTATTTTTTAATTATTTTCTTTTTTCTTCTTAATATTTATTTACTTTGTTCTTCCTTTTTTTAATTTCTAATGGTGGAAAGTTAGGTCATTGATTTCAGATTTTTAAAAAATTTTTAATATAGGTATTTACATCAATAATTTTTTTCCTATTTATTTTCTCCAACAAGATTTGATATCTTTTGTTTATATTTTTATTTATCTTAAGGTATTTTATAATTTCCTTTGCGATTTACTTTTGACTCATTATTAATTCAAGAGTGTCTTTTAAAATTTCCACATTTGTGAACTTCCCACATGACTTATTCTTGCTTTTAAATTTTATTCCCTTTTCTTATGAGAAGAGACTTTGTATTATATTAATCCTTTCATATGTTTGCAGACTTGTTTAACATATGTCCTATCTTGGAGTATGTTTCATATGCATGTGAGAAGAATGTATATTTTGCTTTCATTGTGTCTAATGTTCTCAAGGTACCTATAGATACATAGCATTCCTACTTTGTCCACAAAAGTATTTTCTAAAGTCACCAGTGGATGCCTAAAACCATTGTTAATATCAAACCCTGGATGTGCTTTGTTTTTTCTATATATACATACTTATAATAAAGTTTAATTTATATATCAGGCACAGTAAGAAATTAACAACAATAACTTATAATAAAATAAAACAATAACAAAATATAGTTTAAAAGTCACATAAATGCGGTCTCTCTCTCTTTAAACACTCCAATGTACTTACATTTCTCTTATAATGATGTGAAACGATAAAATTTGATGGGATGAAGCAAGGTGAATGATGTAGGCATTGTGACATAGCACTAGGCTTCTCTTGACCTTCTGATGGCATATCAAAAAGAGAATCTTGTGCTTCTAGAGACTCTGGGTCATCTAGCCATAATGGTGTTAATGATTGGATGTCAGGAGCAAGTGATGTCAATGACTCATGGGTAGTTATGATTTTGCTCTGCACCCCAACCACATCTCATGTTGAATTGTAATTTCCAATGTTCGGGGATTAGATCATGGAGGCAAATTTCTCCATTTTTGTTTTGGTGATAGTTCTCATGAGACATGCTTATTCAAAAGTGTGTAGCATACACACTGTCTCTCCTGTCACCATGTGAGGGCATGCTTGCTTCCCCTTCACCTTTCCTCCATAATTGTATGTTTCCTGAGACCTCCTTAGTCATGCATCCTGTATAGCCTGTGGAACTGTGAGTCAATTAAACCTCTTTGCTTTATAAGTTATCCAGTCTTACTAGTTTTTTATAGCAGTGTGAGAAAGCATTAATACAGAAAATTGGTACCAGATAAAAAGGGCATGGCTCTTAAGATATCTAAAAAATGTAGAAGCAACTTTGGAACTTGGTAATGGGCAGAGGTTGAAACAGTTTGGAGGGCTCAGATGAAGAGTGGATAATGAAGAAAAGTTTGGGACTTCCTAGATACTTCTTGAATGGTTGTGACAAAAGTGCTGATAGTGATATGGAGATTGAAGTCCAGGCTATGGAGGTCTTATATGGAGATAAGAAACCAATTGGGAAGTGGTGTAAAGATCACAGTTGCTACTCTTTAACAAAGAGACTAGAGGCATTGTGCCCCTGCTTTAGACATCTGTGGAACTTTGAACTTGAGAGAGATTATTTCGATTATCTGGTGAAAGAAATATCTAAGCAATAAAGCATTCATATGTGGCCTGGCTACTTCTAAAAGTCTAAATCATTTACACAAACAAAGAAATAATCTGAAACTAGAACTTACGTTTAAAATGAAAGCAGAGGCCAACCACAATGGCTCACACCTGTAATCTCAGCATTTTGTGAGGTCAAGAAAGGCAGATCACTTGAGGCCAACAGTTTGAGACCAGCCTGGCAAACATCATGAAAATCCATCTCTACTAAAAAAATAAATAAATAAATAATAAAATAAAATAAAATAAAAAGCTGGGAGTGGTGGTGCACACCTGTAATCCCAGTTATTCAGTAGGTTGAGGCACTAGAATTGCTTGAACTGTGGAGGCAGAGGTTGCAGTGAGCTGGGATTGCACCACTGCACTCTCTAAAATATATACATAAATAAATGAAAGGGAAGCAGAACTTAAAACTTTGGAAATTGTCTGCCTGACTAGGAGGCATAAAATAAAAAAAAAAAAATTGAGAGAAGTTTAAGGCTGTAGAAATTTGCATAAGTAAAGAAGAGCTCAAAGTTAATATCCAAGACAATGGGGAAATGTCTCAAGGGCATTTCAGAGACCTTCCTGGAAGCCCCTTTCATCACAGGGCTGGGGGCCTAGGAGAAATAAAAAATGGTTTAATGGGCAAGGTCCAGAACCTTGTTGCTCTTTGCAACCTTGAGATATGGCACACTGGATCCCAGCCATTCCAGTGTCAGCCGTAGCTAAAAGGGGCCTAGGTACAGCTTGGGCTGTTGCTTCAGAGGGTGCAAAACCTGAAGCCTTGGTGGCTTCTTCATACAGTTGGGCCTGCAGGTGTTTAAAAGGCAAAAGTTGAGGTTCCGAAGCCTCTACTTGTATTTCAGAGGATGTATGAAAACACCTGGATGTCCAGGCAGTAGCCTGCTGTAGGGGAGAGCCCTCATGAAGAATCTCTACTAGGCCATTACAGATGGAAAATCTGGGGTTGGAGCCCTCACACAGAGTCTTCATTGAGGTACTGCCTACTATATTTATGAGAAGAAGACCATCATCCACAAGGGAAGGGACCTAGTGGGAGGTGATTGGATCATGGAGTCAAATTTCCCCCTTGTCTTTCTCGTAACAGTGAGTGAGTTCTAATGAGATCTGGTTGTTTAAAAGTGTATATTTCTTTACCTTTTGCTCTCTCCTGCAAACATGTGAAGACATGCTTGCTTTCCCTTTACCCTTCTGCCATGATTGTAAGTTTTCTGAGGCTTCTCAGCCATGCTTCCTGTACAGCCTGTGGAACTGTGATAAGTTAAATTTCTTTTTTTCATAAATTACCCAGTCTCAGGTATTTTTTTTATAGCAGTGTGAGAAGAAACTAATACAGGTAGGTAGCATATACAGTGTGGATATAATGGAAAAAGGAATTCACATCCTGAGCAGGTCAGATTTCCTTTGTATGAGATTGTATCTCATTGCTTTGAATGGCATACAATTTAAAATTTATGAATTGTTTCTTCCTTAAAATTTTCATGTATGTTTTCAACCCACAGTTGACCACAGGTAGCTGAAAATGTGGAAAGTGGAATTGCAGATGAGGGAGACCTACTATAGTTTAGTGTTTTCTATGTCCTCCATATCCTTGTTAATTCTCTCTATTATTGAAAGGTGGGACCTGAAGTCCCCATATATGACTGTGGATTGTGAATTTTTCTCTTCAGCTCTCCAAGTTGTTTCATGTGATTATGGCTCTGGCCATAAATACATATATGTGTATAATTGTAACATGTTTCTGATAGATTTACACATTTATTATTATGAGTTGTCATCATCTTTAGTAATAGTTTTGACTTAAAGTATACTTTTTGTGATATTACTAAGATTAGTACAGTTAGTTCCTTTATGCTTGCTGTTTAAATGGTTTATATTTTATATAATTATAACATTTAATAGATTTTCTTGAGTCAATGAGTCTGTATATTCTCTGTGGCCTTAAGGCAATTTCTAAATACTTTTGTTGTACTGAACCAAGCATAGAAAGTCAACACCAAGACAAAAGTATGCCAAATTGCAGGGTCTTTATTGCCGATGACCACGGAAGACTCGCATCTCTCCAACCCATGGCCCCAAAAGGAGGGTGTCAAGACCTTTTATGCCCACCTCTGGGGTAAGGGTGTGTGGCGGGGGTGGGGGTGAAGGGATTCAGACATTTAGGGCATTCCATAAATCATCTCCCGGGCAGAGAGGAGGGTGCGGGTCTCCGGACATTCCAAGGGCTATAGGACATTTTGTCGCTTCGATTGTTACCTAAGTGGCTTACAGAAGTCAAGATAAGCCTTAGTTTGCACATCATCTGGGTAGTAGTGGAAATAACAGATCTTAGTTACTTATTACAAGGCACAGAGGCCAGGATGGAATTAGCTTGGGCTGCTTATTCTGGTCACTACCGGTAAGCAAAGGCTAGCAATTCTGGCAGTTACTGATAAGGAAGGTGAGCAGCTTTACATAGTTTGCAGAGCAAACTAGCAGTTTTATTTACAGAAGCCAAGGCCAGCAGTTATTGTGAGGAGAATGGGGCAGCCGTTATAGCTTATTTTAA